>JAVTVY010027273.1:0-114154 GCA_036873755.1 Hanleya hanleyi
CAGCACTAGTATTTGTGCTTTATCAAGAAATTAAAGTGACACCCTGAAAATAATTGAATATAAATATACATAATTAAGCTATCCAAGTGAGAACAAGAAAATAAGCTGGTAAGCTAAATTAAAATACTATCTGATTCATAGATAATGGAAAGGCTAAGGGTTGTGTCTACCATTGAGAGGGGGCGCATTTTGTCAAGGAATAGTATTTCTTTGAGATCTAACAATGCCTGATTACTCTCAGGAACTTTGTAAAAAGGAAAAACCTTAAACGAAGGGATTAGGTGCAAAGCGCATTCTCTGAAATGCCGACTCACTGGCATAAAACAGCATTATTGATCTGCTATCTGTGCGCTGTTAATCTTGAACGTAAATCAGTTGTTTGCCCGATATATTGTTTTCCACAGTTCGCACAGACAAGAGCGTAGACAACAAATTTCGAATCACACGACATATTGAATTTGACCTTAAAATCAGAATCTTGATGAGTGAACCTGATATTATGCTCCTCTATAATATGAATACATTCACCACACCTCGATTTCTTTCACATTTGGAGACCCGTGTATCCAATCCAGTATCTGAAAACTGAGCCCGTGTCAGTATTTTCTTCAAGCATGGGGCCTGTCTTTTATTCTTGATAATTGTCGAATTTGAGATAATAATTTCATTCTACGGCTGTTATTCAGCGTATTTAAGGTTTTTATCATAATGGGGAACTCGTTCATATTACTGGGGTTGTAGGTGGTGGCAAAAGGAATATGTATATATAATAAAAAAAAAATTACCTGTTGAAGTTCGTGATTGCCCTAACGCCTTTTTGATATTTTTCTCCGACTCCTGAACAATGCGCACACATGCTCGAAGGTGTGCGCCATGAAGAATCTTCTCTAGCTCTGTGTACTCCCCGACGCTGATTATGTCGGACGATTCAAGTTTATCCAATAGATCCAATACGCCAGGGCATTTGGCTATTTCACCGGGAGCTAGGTACACACTGATTGAATTCTGGAAATGTCGATATTCATTTGCATTTGAGGCAATCTGCCTGTCCAAATCGCCGAATAGTTTCTTATGGAGTGTGATTGCTTCACGAGGAATATCACTCATTGTGAATGTTTAACTCACATAATCAACCTTCATCAGAATATGTTGAGTAAGTTAAGCCAATGGTACATCTGTTATTCACCTAACAGTTAAAGCAAACGGATTGACCAAACGATCTTATAAGTTGATCTTATCAGTTGTCTCAAGTTATATCTAAATCAATACTTTAACAACACAAGGTTATCCTTTTTCAAGACTGTTTTGTTAATGTTGAGCGCTGAATTAACATAAAGAGTTTTCGCCACTCCGGTTAGGTCACGAGATCAGCTGCTTCGAATCGATCAACATCTGGCCATTATAGGCAATCTACAAATAATAAAAATGAAACAAGAATGGTAATATTGATTTATTACGTTGTTTATATAGTGAAGTCGAAGCAGAAGAAAGCGCCGATTATATCAATGTGCACCCTGTAATAGGAAAGACGCGGCCAATATACTGATTCTATACGACAAGTAAATCCGGCACACTGAATTAAACTATAAATTGGAGAATTTTACAATGTAGCTATTCAACATTGTACATATCGGAAAATCAATATTATAGAGAGTTGTCGTCCAAAGCGATTGTTCATGTCCATAACCGAAATACCATATTGAAAGACAATATTTTCACCAAAGTATAAGCGTCAGTTTCCAGATTCAATATTCAGTCACTGTCCACAAAAGCGTTTCGCGTCAATAACCGCAAGGTACTTTACGTATTCCTTAACCCAATTGAAGTTTCAAGACATTGTAAAACGTGGCGTTCATTCGGTCCCTATCCCCGGGTTGTGCAGAATCATTCGGTCCCTATCCCCGGGTTGTGCAGAATCATTCGGTCCCTATCCCCGGGTTGTGCAGAATCATTCGGTCCCTATCCCCGGGTTGTGCAGAATCATTCGGTCCCTATCCCCGGGTTGTGCAGAATCATTCGGTCCCTATCCCCGGGTTGTGCAGAATTATTCGGTCCCTATCCCCGGGTTGTGCACTATCAAACACATGTCCTACAGTCCGCGTTAGAGCACTTTTCATTTTTCAATCATGTTTATGAAAGCATAGACTCAAATTTGATGTTCCATCTGGATTATCAGTGGTTTCGTTCAGGTCCAGTGAAGAGGGTAGATAGCCTTCACAGCGTCAGTCAAATAGGGTTTATCCAAAATGATCCAACGCCAATAATCCGGTATCAATCGTTTGGTGAAGGATAAGGAAATGTTTGTTAAATGTGATGAATTCGAGCTGACATGAACTGTAGGCACTCTCGTGTCCTGACATGTAGGCACCGTCTTGATATGAAGAATATAGTTTCTTGGAAGACAGAATCAGTCAACAATTTTCGTTGATGCGGGCAAGACATCTGTTCCTAACGTCAATCCGTGTCCTTGTGCAGTATTCGTTTTCCAACATTTATTAAATTTAAGGTCAATGTCCTCCTACCAGTATTAAAAATGTTGACGTTTTCGATCTACTTCACAGAAGAATAATGGACGAGCTACCTTGAGCTTACATTCAGTTTGCATAAGGAATGTAGCGTACGTGATTTATGGCGCTATGTGAACGGTTAGGTTTAACTTCGCCGCGTTTTATTAAACTATATTATGTACGAGTAAACAAAGACAATTTGGGAAATTGTTTAAAATTCATTGTCACACGTATGGTTTTAAATTAAACATCTATGTCAATATCTGTATGGTAATCTATATTTTTCTGTATTTTGCAGGAGTTTCTTTCATATTGTGTATAATTTAGATTGGCCGAAAGTGACACAACCATATTAAAGATATCAGGAATGTCTATTCGTGATAAAATCAGTGTATACAACAGGCACGAAAATGTTTGCTTGGGCTTATAGCTGCCATATATACGTTCAATATTTAATAAAGAATCACAAATTATGATTTCTATGAAATATTATAGAACATAAAATGTCGTTTTCTTGTTTTAAGAAATATAATCTATCCATGGGGTGATAATTTTTTTCTTAAAACGAAAAAAAAAATATATTCATTAGATAAAATTTCTTACTTCATGGACAGATTATTTTTTTTAACACAAGAAAAGGAAATTGTAAGTCCCAAAACAATTTTAAATTAAATATGGGACAATATGTAAAGCTATCATCATTATTCCTTATTTAGAGAAACATTCTAAATTCAAGAATATAGATCCAGTTTCTAGATTTATTGCGTAAAACAAGATTTTTCTTGGGAAAAAAATCCTAAAGATTTTCTTTAAAAACAGCAACATTTTTTGCTGTGTAGCGTCAACCAGAAGATGCACGTACCAGTTGTGATTCCCGGTTTTGCTTTTTGCAGATTGTTTCCCTCCAGGAATTGTAAGCGTCCATCCAGAGGAAGACCAGCGATCTCAGACCACTAAAAAGTTCACATGTACGGTGATAATAACAAATTGTAGCTCGCCGATTCCCCCAAATAAATCTAGAGACCCAGTCTGTTTCAACAGCAACAACCCCACTAAATTCTTGACAGGTGTTGGCCACATATATTTGGAGTAATGCGCGCACGTATACATGACCTCATACGTTTTGCTTTTTTCTTTGCTTTTTGAAAGCGGTGCACTGGCACCCAAATAGTCCCTCTGAGCAGTATGTTATTATGCCAGGACTTGAATTCAAACCCACAGCAAATCGGAACTCATACTACACTCCAAGCACCAACCCCGAGCCTTTGACTATTCGTCGCAACAAAGGAAAGAAGATGCAATTCTCTTTTTTGAAGAGGCTGCCTATACAAATTAACCGATCGGGACTTCTTTACATTAAGTTAATACTATGCAGGTTATTTTTTGAGTCACCGCGGTGTTTGAACAATTTCAGTCATATTCACCTGAGGTTGACGTTCTATGTGAACAATTTCACTTATATTCGACAGAGGTTGACGTTCTATGTGAACGATTTCACTCATATTCACCAGGGGTTAACGTTGTGTGTGAACAATTTCAGTCATATTCACTAGAGGTTGACGTTTTCTGTGAAGAATTTCACTCATATTCACCTGAGGTTGACGTTCTATGTGAACAATTTCACTTATATTCAACAGAGGTTGACGTTCTATGTGAACGATTTCACTCATATTCACCAGGGGTTAACGTTGTGTGTGAACAATTTCACTCGTATTCACTAGAGGTTGACGTTTTCTGTGAAAAATTTTACTCATATTCACCTGAGGTTGACGCTCTATGTGAACAATTTCACTTATAATCGACAGAGGTTGCCGTCCTATGTGAATAATTTCACTCATATTCACCTGGGGTTGACGTCCTATGCGAAAAATTTCACTTATATTCAACAGAAGTTGACGTCCTATGTGAAAAATATTCAACAGAAGTTGACGTCCTATGTCAACAATTTCACTTATATTCGCTCAGAAGTTGAGATTTTGTGTAAACAATTTCACTCATAATCACCCGAGGTTGAGGTTTTGTGTAAACAATTTCACTCATAATCACCCGAGGTTGAGGTTTTGTGTAAACAATTTCACTCATAATCACCCGAGGTTGAGGTTTTGTGTAAACAATTTCACCCATAATCACCCGAGGTTGAGGTTTTGTGTAAACAATTTCACTCATAATCACCCGAGGTTGAGGTTTTGTGTAAACAGTTTCACTCATAATCACCCGAGGTTGAGGTTTTGTGTAAACAATTTCACTCATAATCACCCGAGGTTGAGGTTCTATGACTCACTCGATTACAAGTACGGTAATCAAATACAACACCTGTCAATTACCTGAAGCAAACTGTGCCTGAGCGCGGCGATGATGTGCTGTATCTCTAACAACCATTACCGGAAGTACAACTACAATTCAAGCAGTGCGCATGCCCATGATAAAACCCCCGCCCCCATACCATACCATACCCTTCCCTACCCTACCCTACCCTACCCTACCCTACCATACCCTACCCTACCATACCATACCATACCATACCATACCATACCATACCATACCATATAAACTAACGGGTGAATCGCCCTTGAGATATATGTCTGCCATTAACCGAGATCGCACATATTCAGTGAAGACAGATAATTTACTATCACCGACATAACCACTTCGGGTAACCACTCACTACTTCAGCAGTTAAGGTATTATCCCGCGTTCGACTAAACATGAACAAATGACCAATATACGGTGGCCCATTGGGACACCGACTGTTTTAGTAGTTTCTTTTACATTTTTTTTTTACTGTTTTACTCCTCGAGCAAATTTTGCCGGAAGGGTATTGTCGTCGTCAGCGTCGTTTGTCTGTCTGTCTGTCTGTCCTCCTGACTTGTTGACACGATATCGCAAGAAGGTTTATAGCCAGGCAATGTAAATTCATACCACCTATGCATCTGGTGAAGGGTCAGAAATCTATTGAAAATGACATACCTTGACCTATTTTATCAAGGTCAAATTTTAGTATTTGCTATATTTTTTGGAGGGTTAAAGCTAGGGTCTCCAAATTCATATTACAAATGCAACTGGTGATTGCCTACAAGCCTGTCCAAGTTGACTGGCAATGATCTATCTGATCAAGATCATATACTGTTTATTGTGATATAACATGAAGAAATACAACTAGGCTTTCCAAATTAATATTATATATACATCTGGGGATGGTCCAGAGGTGTGCTGAAGATAACAGACCTTGACTTATTCTATCAAGGTCAAATGCTAGTATTTGCTATATTTTTTGAAGGATTAAAGCTAGGATCTCCAAATTCATATTACATATGCAACTGGTGATGTACTATAAGCCTACCGCAGTTGTCTCACCTGGACCTATTTCTTCAATATCATATAATGTTTAGTATGATATAACATGAAGAAATATAGCTAGGCTTTTCAAATTAAACTATGTATACATCTGGCGATGGTCAAAAAGTGTGCTGAAGATGACTGTTGACCTATTTTATCCAGTTCAGATTTTATTTTGTACAATATTTCACTAAGGATTATATCTACATTGTCCAAAGTTATACCACATATGCCTGGACCTGAAGTCTATTGAATATCACTGACCTTGACCTATTTGTAAAGGTCAAATTATATATGTTAAGTCTAAGATCTCTGTATTCATGGTCCATATGCGATTGTGTTAGAATAGACCAGAAAATTATTGGAGATGACAAACCTTGGTAAATATTTCCAAGATCAAATTACTTGAGTTGATTTCGACCTATATAGAAGAGTATATCTAGAGGTAAGGTTAAACTACACAAAAATGTCAAAGTTCTAAAAATATATCTTATGCAATGCATGATTGCTGAATGTAAACAATAAGTGATATCCAAGGGCTTGGGGTCCATTGGGCTATTTTCTAATTTTCTTCTCCATTTTTCGCCTATTTTTTACAAACAGATTCTAGTTTATCACATAATTTCTTCAGAATTCTGTCATTCTTATTAACGTCGTCATTAATGTCTTTATCATTTTTAACCGGAAACCAAACAAAACTCTTGAAAATGTTACAGCGCAGTGCAAAGAATTCCAACGCGGCATAAAGGTTTCCACTGCGGTGTAAAGGATTCCACCGCGGAGTACAGTTCTCCACCGCGGTGTAAAGGTTTTCACCGTGACGTAAAGGTTTCCACCGCGGTGTAAATATTTCCAAGAGTTTTGTTTGGTTTTCTGTGAAAGAAATGATGAAAGTATTTATGACGACGTTACTAGGAATGAGAGAAATCTAAAGAAATTACGTGATAAACTAGAAACTTTTTGTAGAAAATAGACGAGAAATGGGAAAAAATTCACAAGAAAATCAGGAAAAAACATATATATATACCAGTCGCGCTCTGGAAAAGTGCTATATATCTATATATTTTAAGCAGAAGACATCGTCATTCAAATAAAACACGTCTTCAATATCATTTTATCTTTGTGTCATTTTCTGAACATAGAAATATTTGATCTGATTCGCTGACAAAATTTGAATCTTGTTTTGGGGACCAGTTGACTCAAGGTTGGGGACGAATTGACTCAAAGTTGGGGACGAATTGACTCAAACTGGGGACAAGTGGGCTGGGGACGAGTTGGTTTGGGGACGAAATGACCTGTATTCGCAGAAAGCCGCATAAGTACCGGCACAGCTCACATAGTCAATTTTGAAACAATGCAGGTAAACGCACTTAACAAGTATAAATGCAGGTCATGGGCACTGAAGCAATTCAAAGTGTGTCTCAATGGAAATGCCAGTTTTTGCTGTTTTTGTTGTTTTTCGAGTGATTTCATGTGATGTCGCACAGAAATCGAGCAATTGAAGGTGTAGTCAAATGACTTTTTTCGGAATGATTCAGGTGCACTTTATAAAAATAAACACTTGTGTAGTCTCTTTTCTGGACTGACTGGGCCTACTTGTGAACAAGGACTTAGAAATAGTTCGTTTTCCCATCTTTCACCAACAATAGAAGAGATGTATAGAAATCTTGGCATGCTACATAATGTTTCGGCATTAGCCAATCACCGCTTCTGCTACGAGGACACTTTGAAGTATGCATAGTTCACTGTCCATGAGTGCAGTACTGCTTTGAGTGAGAATAAGCTTTAGGGGCAAGACATTTATTGTCGACCAGGACCTAGCTAGGTTTTCCTTCAAAATAAAACACTAAGAGTGAGGACAAGACATTTATTGTCGACTGTCATTGTCAAGCAGAACCAATGTTTTCCTTCAAACTAACATACGCGAGCTAGATTATAAGCGAGCTAGATTATAAGGGAAATATCAAAATTTATTGTCGGTCGTCATTGTCGACCAGGACCAAGGTTTACCTTCTGACTAAAACACTGCGAGGGTGAGGACAAGAAATTTATTGTCGACCGTCATTGTCATCAAGTATCAATGCTTTCCTTCGGACTCAAACACTGCTAAAGTAAGGCGCAAAATTGTATTGTCGACCGTCATTGTCAACCAGGATCAATGTCCGTCGGACTACAACACTGCCAGAGTAGTAGGGGGTGGTGGGGAATTTTTCAAACACTGCGAGTGGAGGGGGGGGGGGGGGATTTTATTGTCGACCGTCCTTGTTGACCAGGACCAATGTTTTCCTTCGGACTTAAATGCTGCGAGAGTATTTGCGGGAAATTAAAAGAAAGTGGGATTAAGAGCGGAATTAAGAATTGTCAGGAAATTTATTGTCGACCGTCATTGTCTTCCAGGACTAAGGTTTTCCTTCCGACTCAAATACTGTGAGAGTAGAGGCGGGAAATTTAAAACTAAAACACTGCGAGGGTGAGGGCAATATATTTATTGTCGACCGTCATTGTCTTCCAGGACTAATGTTTTCCATCAGACTCAAACACTGCGAGAGTAGTGGCGGGAAATAAAAAAAAGATGTGAGAGTATGAGCGGGAAATGATCAGGGGCAAACTAAACGCTGCGAGAGTGCGGATGAGATATTTATTGCCGACTGTCATATCGACCAGGACCACATTGATTTTTCTTCGGAACAAAACATTGCGAGAGTAAGGACAAGAAATATATTGTCGACCGTCATTGTCGACCAGTACCAATGTTTTTCTTCAGACTGGAACACTAGCTGTGAAAGTGAGGACAAACAATTATTGTCTACCATCATTGTCGACCAGTACCAATGTTGTGTTTCGTACTAAAACACTGCGAGAGTAGGGGCAATACATTTATTGTTGACCAGGACCATGGTTTTATTCGGACTAAAACACTGCATCCGCGCAGAAGCAAATCAAATTTCAGATTTGGTATGGTACATGTATATCATTGGGTGAGATCTAGCTTCCAGTTTTGGGAACACGTAACAATAATTCGTAGTTAATAATTTTATTGGTAAAGATATTCTCAGAAAGCAATATTTGCATGCTTGCAATCTTGCAGCCCAGCCTGTGTCACATATCGCCCCCAGAATTTTTCCCAGTCTTTCCGAGTCTTCACATATCAGAAAAGCTGGCATGCCTTCTGTTTTCAGTGTAACTAATGTGGACTACTTTCACATGAAAACTTAACATAGAGTATTGGTCTATCAATAATTTTGGAAGAAAAAAATGAAATAAAATAACTGTTAATGTTACAGTGTGACCGGTCTCCCCTTTGCATATCGCGTATTCACCGCAAGGTCGCAGCAGTCATTTACGCTTGGAGGAAATACTATCATAGATCTACGAAAATATGAATATGTTTTCCTGGAAAAGTTCAACTGGCTCAACTCGCCTTGGTTATTGTGGAGATCATGTGAGTTTTCTATATAGATTCACTCCAGTGAAAGGACAGCTTTCGTCTGCACAAATGTTGTTCATTTGAGTGGAATTAAATATGTATATGGATCACACAGTCTGGGTCATCTCGTACTTGAGTTTTTGATTCAAAGTTAAAAGTTATTTTTAAATTGTTCAGTAATGGTGGATAGTCAATACGTGTCGACTGGTGATAAACGAGGCTTCCATACATTTTTTTCAATATCAATCATATTTAATATATAATCATTCTCAGACATACATACTAGTTTAGTCACATCATTTGTACCCCCCTCTATTCATAGGTTTACACGAATAGAAAGTTGTGTTAGCTCTTTTGTGTTCACTTTTGGGGCGTCAATATTTTCAATATCACCTTGACGTTGATCGGACAGGATGAGACATGTCAATGAACGCCATCATCGTCACCTTTGTGGTACAGACAGTCACGTGTTCACTTAGAAGACCTTTCAGACTATTTCAAAAGCTTTGGTATTCGTCCAAAATTAACGCCGCATGCGCACACTCCGATAACATTTTCCTTCCCTTTAAGAAGCAATATACATGAACGTATTTTCCTATCTAAGTTTTTCTTACCATTGTTCTGCTTTTAAATATTATTGTTAGTTACTAATTCATTTAATTTGCGGAGGATGTTGAATTCATTCACCACAATTGTTAACTCTATCTCCCAGGAAATTTTTGCCTTACAGCGGAAAAAGGTGGACAGAAACTACTTTTTCACATAATATAGTTACTCCCTAATTTATTATGCGGTTCCTGCACAACAAAATGGACAAACAAAAAATCCGGTACAGTAGTTTCAGGGATAAGGAAAATATTTACAGTTGCGATTAGTAGGGACAGGGGATCTAGAGGCTTATTGACCTTAAATCTTTGCATATCATTAGCTTTGAGTTTAGTCGCGTGACCGGAAGTGACATGTGCATGCGCGCAACAAAAACCAGAAACTCCCCTGCGCAGGGCCAAAGGTCACTTCTGGTCATGTGATCGGTAGTGAAATCACAAAGCCCCAGTAGTTAACATGACATCACATATTAAAGTAATACATATTTAGCATTTAACATGGAATGTCAAAATACGGATATGTCTACATGGAACCTTGTGTAGGTGTGCGTGTTAAGTACATGTACACCGTTTTAACAAAATAAAGTTGTTAGACCCTTATGTAGCTGTGTTGGTTGGACAATGAAATTGTATTAGTGCACCTGAAAATAAATGAATAGAGTTTAACAAAGAATCTCAGGTCCCCAAGCAGTTCAATATGGTGATGCACATGTATAGCATAGGAAGGCAAGTAGTATACAAAGAGCATTTAAAGTCGCATTTGGACGAGTGCGCAGCTGTTTTTGCGCAGGTATGACGGCACTTTGGGGAGGTCATGGGGAGGTGTGCGCAGGAGTGTTCTGCGCAAATATGACGTCACTTCCGGTCTGCGTGAATCGGGCGTGATCTTGGGGCATGTATTCCTCCGCGGTGATGCGGTCTGCTTCCGCGGACCGAAAGTAGTACGTGGGATTTCGTGAAAGTGTTCGTCAATCTCCAGGGGCGAGAGAGGCCCCTAATGGACTGATTGGGTCGAGTGAGGTGTCAAAGTCATTCATGTGTGCGTGCATGTAAAATTAGGATTTGCCCCGAAAATATAAAAAGCGGAACACGGACTTTACCCCTACAATAGTCGAAAACTCCCATCAACCTATCCCAAAGGGCTAATATCGGTCCCCGGGCTTATCGGGGTCTGCCTATTAACTCATGGGTGGGTGCATGTAAATTTGGGATTTGTCCCCGAAAATATAAAAAGCGGTACACGGACTTTACCCCTAAAATAGGGGGAAACCCTTATCAATCGGTCCCCGGGCTTATCGGGGCCTGCTGAAAGAGGCAGGGTGGGTGTATGTAAAATGAGGATTTGTCCCCCGAAAATATAAAAAGCGGAACACGGACTTTACCCCTACAATAGGGGAAAACTCCTATCAACCCTGTCTAGTGGGGGCTAATATCGGTCTCCTGGCTTATCGGGACCTGGGTGCATGGGTGGGTGCATGTAAACTTAGGATACTCATCTTACATCCGGGTTTCCCAGTGGGTTTTTTCATTGTAGGTTACTGTGCAGGTCACGCGGTTTGGTGGGTCTGCGCAAGTGGGTGACGTCACTTCTGAATAACCAAAAAAACTACCACGGAACACAGAAGAGTTCCAATTTTTCCTTAGACATTAGACGTAAGGAATGTATGTACTAGAACATCCGCGACCTCTTCAACATGCGGATACTTTTCAACATCCGAATACTCTTCAACATCCGCGTTTTCCCCGGCCCGGCCCGACTCAGCCCGGCCATAGCGCGAGCATTATCCGGCCGCACGTGCGCGCGCGCGCGGGTTGAAGGAAAGTTTCGGAAGTGCGTAAGGGCACTATATCACATCGGGGTAATATTTCATCCAAGTATAGCGGATAGCGGTTGACGTGAATAACAACAAGTTCAGCAATGTTTATACAGTTTGTTATCCCCAATGTTACATCATGCCCAGGCGGACCCTCAGTGGCCGAGTGGTCTAAGGCGCATCGCTGGTGACCGCTAGCCTCACACCGCTGAACCGGCACTGGTTTGAGCCCAGCTGGTCCATGTGTGAAAGTTTGTCAGTTACTTGCCGAAGGGCGGTGGTTCTCTTCGGGTACTCCGGCTTCCTCCACCAACCAAACTGACTGTCACCATATGAGTGAAACAAACTTTAAGCCAGATTCCCTCCCTCCCTCATACCCAGGCTGGGGAGCCGCCCCGGTATGTTCAGTGTGTTCACAGCAAAACAAATTGAAATATCAGACACCATGTTTTATTATTTAACGCACCGTCACATTAGGTACAAGTGTTTACAGAGCTCAAGTCAACGATCAGCATGTAGACATAGAGAGTATATACGGCATGTTATGCTATTCATCAGTGCAATGGTGACGCATTCAGCCGAGAGGGTTGACCAGTTTAGCCACGAAGAACGTAACATTGATGACCCTCTCTACTGTCCACTTGGTGTTGGGGCGTTGACATTGTGCCCATTTCAAGGGATCCACGGTGTCCAGTTTCTCCAGAATCGACTCTAGCTACGCCCGGATAATGATGGTGAACGGCTGGCCAAACGCATGGCTGTTAGTACTGGCATAATAATACCGTAACTGGTCCGTCTCTTTGTGACGTAAGATGTACACGGAAGCTACATTCAATATGAAGACCGTAGCTTGGGCGTTGAAGATGGCTTCCACGTAGCTGCGTAGACGGGCGAGGTCGGTCAGTGGGAAATTGTAGATATCTGGGATAGGGCCATCACGGTGGAAACAGTGCCGTATCATGGGCCATTGGCGCCGATAGATGTTACTTACTGGATGAGCGTCCTGTAACAGATCGCTAGGAACATCCACTGCATCTTCCAGAAAATGCTCGATGTCGTCAGTTGTATGACTGGCAACAGTAATGCTAGGGACTGGCTGGATATCTAGGCTCTTCTGAACTGTGGGTATAGGCGGGCTCTCTGTGATCGCATCACCAATGGCATTCGTCTCCCCGGGCTCATCTTTACTGGGTCTGACCCTCCTGGGTGCCTCTTTAGTAGGAAGTTAGAGACGGGGTATGAATCAAACGTTGGTGCTGTCTTAACTGACTGGGTCGTTTGAAGAGTTGACCACAATCGTTACATTGTTCCGTCGTGCCCTCGTGGAATGGGCAGTTCGTGACGCAGTAAATGATCCTTCCGATTGAATGACCGTGCGCAGGTTATACAAGTATACCGTGCATCGTTGTGGGTGGAGGCCTCGTGGCGTCGTAAATTATCTAGACGAGTAAACTGCTTCTCGCAAGTTGTGCAAGTGAACATCTTCGTGGTTGACAGAGTGTCGGATGAAACGGCCAGGCTGCTTCCCTTTTATAGCACCCTTGCTGGTGATCTATTTTTAGCACCCTCAGTTCATCTACCTCCAACTCCAGGACCGAGTGTTCTGGTGTACGACTGAGCCGCAGTGCGCGCGCGCGCGCGTGCTTGTGTGTGTGTGTGTGTGTGTGTGTGTGTGTGTGTGTGTGTGTGTGTGTGCAGTGGATTTTACATCCGGGACCTTGTCAACATCCGGGTTTTCCCAGTGGGTTCTTCCCGTCGTTCCTCCGTCTTCCATCCGTGTGCTGTGGTTTTTCATCCTGGTCCTCATCTTACATCCGGGTTTTTCCATGTTTACTGTCACGTGACCGGAAATAACCTACAGCCGCTGGCATGATGTAAAGTTAAATTGACTATTTTGACCATTGACAGGCTAAATTGGTTCTTATTGACCTACATCCGACAGGGGGCGCCACCTGTTTTGTGACAACTTCCGGTTCCGGTCACGCGACCGAAAGTGACCTTTGAACCCTGCGCACCATTAACTGACCTTTGACCCGTGCGCGCAAAAATTCCGGGTCCTCAGTGTGCGCGCGAATGACGTCACATCCGCATGTAAACTTCAACCCATATCATTATAGTATGGGGCCGAGTGTGTGTACATCCGGGTCCTCAGTGTGCGCGCGAATGGCGTCACTATGACGTCACATCCGCATGTAAACACACCCATAGCGGTTCCTCCAGCGTGCATGTGCTGGAGGGGATAATAAAAGGATTGACCTGTAGTCTTTGTTGCTCTCTTTTTTGGACTAACCAATCAGAATAGTACTTATCACGGGCTACACCCGTAGAGCTACGTATTAGGCGTGCATGTACCACATGGTCTATAAAACACGCCCCTTTGGATCCCACACCCCCAGTCCTACTGTTGCAGAGCCTTGACGGACACCCATCCGTATGCGACTCGCATTTTACAGAATGCGACCGTGGTTAATTCACTCACGGGTTACCGATCAGTGGTTCGGTCCATGTTTGGAGATGGCGGCGACAACGAAGGGCGACGGCAGATCCTGGAAGAGCTCACAGAAGCGGTCGTCGACAAAGTGGACTCGATGGAGAGGTGTGCCATCACTCACCGCTACTGGACTATGCCAGCCATCGTTGATGCCTTGGCTATGGATCGCGAGCGCTCACGCCGGAACCAGCGACGGCTCGTTGGCCTAGTAATGGTCTTTGCCCTATTGACTGTGGCAATGACAGCGACAGAAAAAAACCGGCTCTTCAGAGCCTCCACAGATGCACTTATGTGCAACCGATATATACGAGGGTCAGTTCCAATGTGCGTCATTCACCGTTCCTCATTGAGTCAACCATATCACCGAGGGACCTGACCATAAATACGAGACCGGCAGAGTGTGTGTCATCCACCGTTCATCATTGGGTCAACCATGTCACCAGTCCTACGAGCCATCCAGCCCCTTACACCCCAGGTGGGGTTATACCTCTATGAGGATAAAGTCACCATCGTTGAAGACCGTGGAGATCGTGGAGGTCGCACGCTGATACCGTATCGAATACGGTTACTCTACACCGTGACGGCTGGACCAAATTTAAACGGGTGTTGAGCGGTGAGCTCGACGGAAACCTCATCCACATAGACAATGCCATCTACGTACACAGCGGACCCTTCTTCCCACACCTGTTCCGCTACCAGGACCCTAGGCGAGGCTTCACCCTAGACCCCGTTCTTTGGACAGCCTTGGAGAAAGTGGTGCCTATTGTGGGCCAGCTGTTTACACCGGCTGTCAGCTGTTCAGTTGGGCTGGGTTCGTGCCCTGAGTGAAGCGGCGGCAGAACCCAATGAACAAATTACCAAACTTAGCAATGAAGCGGAGGCAGACGACGATGCCTTTGATTATCCGGCTAGACTGTCAGCCCAGTGACATGACCGCCCGGTCCTTTGATCTCACGTCATAAACGTTTTCTCCCAATAAAGAGAGACAATCAAATCTGGGACCATTCACGTACTGACCAAGACGGAGCATATAATACGGGCATTTCTCAGCTTGCCCCCCAAGGTCTTCCTGCACGTCTATGCGGATAAGGTCGATATCATGGAGGAGGTGGGAGACATATCTGATGCGGACCCTACACAACCGTGCCCGGCTCACATTCGTCTGTCCCGGGAAGGTTGGGTCAAATTCAAACGGGTGTTGTCTGGTGAACTGGATGGCGACCTCATCCACTTGTGTCACGATGTGTAGATCCGACGCGGCCCTTTCTTTGCTCGATTGACTCGGCTAGATCGGGGTACAGTGCATTTTACCCTTCACCCTGTTCTATGGTCTGCAATGGAAGATGCCGTGGCAGATGTGGATCAAGTGCTTACGGAGGAAGCGCGGTCATCAGACAAGCTGGCCTGGTCATTTACCATGGACAATGTGCTGACAAAAGCCAAAGAAGAAAATCAGAAAGAAACTCCGGCCCAAGATATACCCGTTATAAATAAACGATAGAGCCAGAGTCCATCATCATTTGCCACCGTGAAGTGCTGTGAGAAGGTGTTGGATAACTTATACTACAGTCCCGACAGTCCGGCCTATAGTGCATTGCCGGCTCTCTATCGAGCGGCCACACCTCAGGGGATATACCGTGCCCAAGTCCGAGATTGGTTAAAAAAACAAGACAGCTATACCGTACATCGATCTGTCCGTCTCCATTTTTCTACGGAACCGGGTCATCGTGGGTGGTATGGATGCCCAGTGGCAAGCGGATTTGGTCGATATGAGCACCTTTGCCAAACACAACGATGGGAATCGGTATATCTTGACGTGCATCGATATCCTGTCGAAGTATGCGTGGGTGGTACCCATCCGGCGATAACGGGGGCGAATCTCATAGCGGCGTTCAAGGACATCTTCAAAACCGGGCGCAAACCCTTGTATTTTCAACCCTACGAAGCAACAGAATTCCTCAACAGGCCGTTCCAACAGTTTCTGGAAGCCCAGAAGTTCTTTTTCTTCCATACTTACAACGAGACCAAGGCTTCCGTTGTGGAAAGGTTCAACAGGACATTCAAAGGCCGCATGTATAAATATTTCACCTATAAGAATACAAGGAGGTACATCCCGAAACTTGTGAGTGGTTACAATCGAGCCTATCACCGGAGTATAGAGAGAGCCCCCATTACCGTGACCCAACCCAATCAAGCCCAAGTCCGGCGTGTCTTGTACCCCAGGAAATCGCAGCAAACGCCGAAGGTCGGGGACCCTGTACGGATCAGTAAATTCAAAGATCAATTTGAGAAAAATTACTTGCCCAACTAGAGCGATGAGCACTTCCTGATTAAACGGCGCCTATCCCGTCAGCAGCGAGTCTATGAACTGGAAGATCTTCAAGGGGAACCGTTGCTAGAGACGTTTTATGAGACGGAATTACAGCCAGTCGTAAAAACAAAGCAAGACTACAACACGGTGGCGCAGATTTTGAAAACGGAACGTTGACGTGGCAAACTGTTTCATGTCGTCAAATGGCAAGGCTGGCCCAGGCCCTTCAATTCCTGGGTCGCGGCCAACCAGGTGAAACTACTATAAAACCAGACACCACTACCGTCATCCTTCATTCCACGTTCGACCATGAACACGGTGCTATGGACAAACAGCAGCTGCCTCTGAACACAGCGTCTCCCAAAATGCGCAAAGCGCAAGTGGGCTTTGTGTTGATATTGCTAACCCTGCTGAGTGTGTTGTACGGAGGTGTGTTTTACGACGTAACCTATCTCAACACTCTACTTAACCAACCTAGATCTCCAGCCGTGAGTGGCAGTCAAACCAGTCTACAGACCTTCTGTAAAATCTTTAACAAAAACCCTGTAAAAGTATATATTTTCTAAATCGGCACACCCGTGCCATTATTTCAGAAGACTTGTGAGCTATTGAAATTGAATAGAAAATACGTACAATCCTCCTTAAACCTTCTTCAACTTTTCTGAAAAACTCCATAAAATATATGAAAATGTGTCAAATTCTAACCGCAACCCAGAGAAAACGTATGAAATGATTTTCTTTTTATGTATGTTAAAGTGTTTCCCGTCCAGAGAACAATTTAAAATGGAGAAAAAAACAGGGGGTCGACCTACTCGTTTTTTGTAAAATTTTATCGCCATAAAGGAATCATCATTTTCGCTTCCCGAAAAAGTGCGGATTTTGGCCCGCCAGATATTCAATTCCGGACACGATTAACTCTGTAGTGGCGAGTGGGTGCGATCAACAAGCAATTGTTATATCTTCGTTTGGAGAAATGGTTACCTGCAGCAGGGTGATACTATAGATATCAGCTAGTAGAAAGGTAAGAAGAATTACCATGCTGTCAAAATCGGGCGTCCTTGCTTATTATAAAATTAGGGAGGGGCCATTTGTGCGAAACCGTGGCCTAGTGTGGAGTGCACCCTAGAGTCAACACCTACACCAAGTACACCCGCTACGTCTGAATTACAAGCGGCTAGTCCGTCATTCATAATCCAGCCGTCGTCCATTAGAGAATATCCGCGTCCATAATCCAAAGACCTATTCCATATTCCATATAACAGTATTAGCACCAAATTCAAAAAGACAATCATAGTATACATAAACATAGGCTTGTTTCCTGCAAGAGAGAAGCGGTCAACAGTTTTCAATGATGCCGACAAGACAGCATGATGTTCCAAAAATATCAAATCCGTATCGCTGATCAGTATTCTTAATCCATAATATTCGTTGTAAAGTCGTCATCTAAAGAATGATGTATCTCAGTCACGCTTTGATTGTGACTGTTCATATGAGTACCATGAGGATCTTGAAGTACATGGGTTCATACGGCCCCTAGCCCCGGGTTAAGCGGAATTAGACACAAGTTACGAAACGTTGCGCCATAGATCTTGCACGCTACGTTCGTATTTTGCTATCAGCATGCGATATGTATCGCCAAATTTGAGAAACTTTGAGTGGAGGCGCTTGGTGGAATAGCCCTGTTTTATAAGTTTCTGCAACAATGTTTTGTGACGTTAATTAAAACCATCACATTTAACACAGGATCTAGCAAATGCTACTAAGCGAGATATGTATACGCCATATGCAGGTCCCACTGGAATATTACTATCCAGATAGGGATAGTTTACGATGTCGAAATTGTAATCATCTCTTTTGTCATAAAGTCGACGAGAGAGAATGCCCGCTTCATTTTTATAGAGATAGAGATCTAAATAAGATGTGCCTGTAGGGCTATCTGTAGTTTCCTTCAAATCCAGTGAAGGTGGATATATATCCTTCACTGTGTCATTTATATAGCGATTATCCACAGCGAGAAGATCGTCTATATAGCGTTTGATGAATGAGAAGGAACGGGCTTTGAATGGATCGGCTTTTGAAAGCGCCTGCACATAGTCATATTCATAAGAGAACAGATACAGGTCAGCCAACAGGGGTGCACAATTAGTACCCATTGGAATACCTATATGCTGCTGATATATTGTGTTGCCAAATTTCACATAGATATTTTTAATGAGAAATTCAAGCAACTCAATAAACCGGATTTCATCACTCACAGTGAACGCCCATCGACAACGGCGACCGACGTTGTTGTTGTATCCACTACCACCCCAGTTCACTCGTACAAAATTTACAAGACCGGGTTACCACGACAGCGGCTACACCTCCAACCATGGACTCCCGGTGGCAACATTCCTTTACTTGCGTCATCGCAGGACCGACGGGCTCCGGCAAGGCGCACTTCGTGAGGAAGCTCCTTCAACACGCCGACAGCATGATTACCTCATCAACTGCACGGGTCGTGTGGTGTTACGGAGAATGGCAAGCGGCGTATGCAGCAATGCCCCACATCACGTTCGTGGAAGGCCTACCCAACCTGGCTGATTTGGAACCGGATACCTTGGTGGTTCTGGATGATCTCATGGCGGAGACGGATGCGCGGGTCACCCAACTCTTTACCAAAGGCAATCATCATCGTGGGTTGAGTATCAACTACTTCGTACAGAATCTCTTCAGTAAGAACAAAGAGCACAGGAACATCAGTTTGAATGCTCAGTATGTGGTGGTCTTCAAAAACCCCAGACACGCATCACAAATTATACACCTGGCGAGACAGATATATCCCGTCCGCACGCAGTTTGCGTTGGAAGCCTTGAAAGCACGGGTATATGCTCTTCGACCTCAAGCAAGCCACTCCCCACCACCTTCGACTACGGACCGAAATATTTCCCGGAGAGACCCTCCACGTCTAGATGCAAAAATAATGTAAACACACTCACAGTGGCTCCCCAAGCTGGGGTGTGTGTTTGATGATGGGAATAATAAAAGAATTAATACAACATCATGGTTGACTTTGTCTCTGTTCAATATTCAGGAGATAGCCCACAAACGGATAAAAAGGGCAGGGTTGTGGGTTCTAGCATTAGTTGTACATGATGTCTGCGCGAGTACGGCAGCACGCTCCGACGCTCCGTGTATTGAAGACGGCCCCACCCGAGTTGGTCCGAACCATTGTACGCGGTGCGGACCCTGACCTTGTACCCTGTCTGTTCGAGATCGGGTACAACCTGTTAAAAGGCAACGTACCACTGGCTCCGACTCAGAAGACCAAGTTGGTCAAGCATAAGACAGATCTGCGAAACCTAGTGCAGAAGCGAATCTCTCAAACACGAAAGAAAAAGGTGTTATAGAAAGGCGGCTTTCTCGGGACCATCTTAGCACCGTTGGCCGCTACCGTGTTGGGTCCGGTAATGGGTGGACTCTTCGGCCGACAATGAACCACACGAAGGTGAGGACATGCAACAGATCTTACAAAGATCGGGGTTAGGCGACAGTGTGAAAGTACAATTGTACAATGTGACGCTTCAACGGTGCATGACGTTCATGGACCAATGCAAACCCTCTCTACCCCAGCACCACCATCATCACCACCACGCGACACACCGCGGACCTCATCACCCCTCCAACAGCCGCCATTACCAGGGGTACCACCCAGAGTCCCACAGTGGGTCGAAGACAAAGTGCTGTAGAGTGTAACTGCATCGGTCATGAAACAAGCTGGCCTGGTACTACAACGGATGAAACAGAATCCTAACATGACTTGGAATGATAAAGGCGAACTACTGGCACAGAATCAGGTGGTCCCCGGTACCCACATGACGGATTTAGTGAATGACCTGATGCGTCAACGCATGTCGCACACGGATCCTCGAGGATGGGAGGTCTTTGCTCAAGGCTTGAAAGACATGCATGTACCACAGGAATTGGCGGGGAGCCCCCAGCGCTGGGCCTGGATGCAGCGTGACTCCCCGGTGCACGCACAACGACAGACTCCACACACTTGGAAAGCCGAGTGGGAACCGGAGTAACCCCCAAAACACCACAACGGCGGGCACCTATTTTTTCACCCGTTTTACCAGGCCACCCCCTGAAACTACGTCCATCAAGATCTATCACCGCGACGATCACGACGATTAGCGCAGAAACGCTGAGCTAAAGAAGCAGGAGGCGTCTTGGTCGCCAAAGCACAACGCACCGTAGGGAATAAAAGACCTGCACCACCGAGACCACACACCAGTCGACGGCCTACTCAGCGACGACGCACATCGAAGACCCAGGATATCTTTTCTTAAACATGTCCTTAATCCAAGAAGAGTCCTGCCCCTTCACCAACAGTGAATTTGATTTGTGGACCGTCCCGCACACACAGACCAGTGCCGAACAAGGATTATGGGTGGAGCATCTCCCGCTGTCCAGCATCAACGAAACAGGGCCCATCGAGCCCCCAGCGCTGGGCCTGGACGCAGCGTGACTCCCCGGTGCACGCACAACGACAGACTCCACACACTTGGAAAGCCGAGTGGGAACCGGAGTAACCCCAAAAACACCACAACGGCGGGCACCTATTTTTTCACCCCTTTTACCACGCCACCCCCTGAAACTACGTCCATCAAGATCTATCACACGTGGCAAGTCACCGCGACGATCACGACGATTAGCGCAGAAACGCTGAGCTAAAGAAGCAGGAGGCGTCTCGGTCGCCAAAGCACAACGCGCCGTAGGGAATAAAAGACCTGCACCACCGAGACCACACACCAGTCGACGACCTACTCAGCGACGACGCACATCGAAGACCCAGGATATCTTTTCTTAAACATGTCCTTAATCCAAGAAGAGTCCTGCCCCTTCACCAACAGTGAATTTGATTTGTGGACCGTCCCGCACACACAGACCAGTGCCGAACAAGGATTATGGGTGGAGCATCTCCCGCTGTCCAGCATCAACGAACCAGGGCCCATCGAGTTCACCATCAGTAATGCGGATACGGCCTATGTGGATTTAGCCCATACGTACTTGTATGTGAAAGCCAAGCTCGTCAATGGGGATGGCTCCAGAATCATCGACAATGCCACGGTGGGCCCTACGAATCTCTGGCTGCACTCTATGTTTCAACAGGTGAATATTTTTCTCAGCGACAAACTCATCAGTGACTCGACCAACACGTACCCCTATCGAGCCAACATCGAGACGCTGTTGTCGTATCTCAGCTGACAGCTCCATTATTCTACCAAGACACAGCCGAGTACATGGGTACGGTGGACAATGCGGGATATAACAAACGGAAGGCTTTCACCGCGAACGGCGCCTCTGTGGATCTCATGGGTCGACTGCACGCAGACCTTTTCATGCAAGACCGGTATCTCTTGAACAAGATCGCCATCAAAATCTGACTGATACGGGCGCCTCCGACTTTCGCCTTGTGGCCACTGCCGTGGAGGGGCATGTAGCCGCCTATAAGATCGTCATCCAAGACGCAGTCCTGTATGTCCGAAAAGTGAAACCGAATCCAGCCGTTCAATTGGGACACCTCAAAGCCTTGGAAACAAAACCAGCCCAGTACCCTACCCGACGTGTGCAAACCAAAATGTTCTTTGTGCCTGCTAAAAATATGAGCGCCAACAAAGAAAACCTGTTGCTGGGGGAACTACCCAAGCGATTGATCCTGGCCTGTGTGGAAAATGGCAGTTTCTGCGGAACCTATCCAGAGAGCCCGATTGACTTTAAACATTTCGGCATCAATTTTGTTGCCCTGCATGTGGACGGACACCAGTTCCCAGCTACGGCCTTAACACCGAACTTTGGGCGCGGGAATTTCATTCGAGCCTATCAGAACCTGTTTACAGCCGCCGGTCAAATCAACCAAGACGAAGGGAATATGCTCAGTCGGGAGAACTACGCGAACGGATACACGTTGTTCTGTTTCGATCTGACCCCCACCTTAGAGAACAACCATCAGCCGGCCCTCGCCAAGCAAGGAAATTTACGGTTGGAAATCCACGTTGCGCGAGCCCTCTGGTCCGCCGTCAATGTGATCTGCTACGCCGAGTTTGACAACATCATTTAAGTGGACAAGGCGCGTAACGTCCTGTGTGACTTTGCCATCTAACATGGATACAGACCAGATTACCACCGTGCTGGAGAATGACCCAGGGATACGTATGGTTTTTCAAGGGGTGTTCGCCCGAGATGTGTTCCCATTAGACCGTGTGTATCCTGTTTCTTACGTTCTCAACACGGACCCGATGGATCGGCCCGGTGAACATTGGGTGGCCGTGTACTTGACAGAACAGCAGGGCCAATACTTTGACCCGTACGGCCTGCCACCCCGCCATCCCGATTCAAGACTTCATGGACGGAGACACAGAGACGTGGTACTGGAACAGTCAAACGTTGCAATTACAAGCGTCTGGTCCGTCATTCATAATTCAGCTGTCGTCCATTAGAGAATATCCGCGTCCATAATCCAAAGACGTATTCCATATTTCATATACCAGTATTAGCACCAAATTCAAAAAGAAATCATAGTATACATAAACATAGCCTTGTTTCCTGCAAGAGAGAAACGGTCAACAGTTTTCACTGATGCCGGCAAGACATCATGATGTTCCAAAAATATCAATTCCGTATCGCTGTTCAGTATTCGTAATCCATAATATTCGTTGTAAAGTCGTTATCTAAAAAATGATGTATCTCAGTCACGCTTTGATGTGACTGTTCATATGCGTACCATGAGGATCATGAAGTTCATACGGTCCCTAGACCCGGGTTAAGCGAAATTAGACACAAGTTACGAAACGTAATGCCACAGATCTTGCACGCTACGCTCGTATTTTGCTATCAGCATGCGATATGTATCGCCAAATTTGAGAAACTTTGAGTATAGGCGCTTGGTGGTGTAGCCCTGTTTTATAAGTTTCTGCAACAATGTTTTGTGACGTTGATTAAAATCGTCACATTTAACACAGGATTTAGCAAATGCTACTAGGCGTGATATGCATATACAGGTCCCACTGGAATATTACTTTTCAGAAAGGGATAGTTTACGATGTCGAAATTGTAAACATCTCTTCTATCGTACAGTCGACGAGAGAGAAGACCCGCTTCATTTTTATATATAGCGATTATCTACAACGAGAAGGTCGTTTATATAGCGTTTGGTGAATGAGAGGGAACGGGCTTTGAATGGATCGGGTTTTGAGAGCGCCTGCATATAGTCATATTGATAAGAGAACAGATATAAGCCAGCCGATAGGGGTGCACAATTAGTACCCATTGGAATACCTATATGATGTTGATATATTGTGTAGCCAAATTTCACATAGATATTTTTAATGAGAAATTCGAGCAACTCTATAAACAAAGAAACATCCCATGAATGATAGCTCTTGTATGTAGTAGAGCTAAAGAATGCTTTATGGCTTCCAACATTAACATATCTACGATCAGTGTTTTTGAACGCAGATACTATTAATGAACTTAGACGGTCAATAAGGTCCTGATGAGGGACTGTAGTATAGAGAGTCGAGAAATCCCATGTGGATACATGTCTGTACGGTCTATGACCTTTAGCATCAAGTTCTTCCGCATGCGCAGTCTGGTCGTAGTATAGAAAGCAGGCATGTTGGGGATGCGTGGGTGTGTGTGTGTGTGTGTGTGTGTGTGTGACCCACCACTAGGGGTCCATGGTTGGGGTTGGTGGTGGTGTGGGTTCTGCGCACAGACGTCACTTCCGGGTTTTACCATCGAACACAGAAGAGTTCCAATGTTTACTTAGACGTAGGGTCCGTGTTTTCCCCGGCCCGGCCCGGCCCGGCCGCAGCGCGCGCGCGCGCGCCGGTTTTCCGGCCGCACGCGCGCGCGCGTCATCACCGGCAGTGCGCGGATGAATGTCGAGTCAAAAGGTCAAAGGTCGCATCCAGGTCAAAATGTCCAAGGTCTCCCTTTCGGCAAGGTTCGACGACAATGTTGCAGCATCGATATACAGAGCTTGAACCCCAAAGAAGGGGATTGTAATAAACCTGGGAAGGATGGGCAGTTCCATTTGTCCCAATCAGCGGTGGAGAAAAAGAGCCAATGAGCGATCGATAAAAGAACCAATGGACGGGTACTAGGTACACATATGCGCCTACATCCGGGTACTGGGATGATTTCGCCTACGTCCGCGCCTACATTCGGGTTCTTGTACACCCGGGTAATGTTTTCTGGACATGGACGGGTTACCTTTGGCTCCATTCTAGGCCACTGATTGGCTAATACGGTGTTCAAAGCCAGTTTCATGCATTATGCTCATATAGAAAACACACAAGACAGGGTTTTTTGGTGAGATCTCATTTTTTTATTTAGTGAACAACAACAACGTGAAAACAACCACGTGAAAACTGAAGCCCAGAACAGGGGGCTTGTACATTGAAAGAACTGAAGCCCAGAACAGGGGGCTTATACATTGAAAGAACTCAAGCCCAGAACAGGGGGCTTGTAAACTTAAGCCCAGGACAGGGGGCTTGAACATTGAAAGAACTTAAGCCCAGAACGGGGCTTGTACATTGAAATGATGGGCGGACCAGTCATATACGAGTACATCGCGGTCCTCGTCATTGGGGTACTCGTCAAACATCTGTACGATGGTAGATAAGGTCCTTCCCCGGCATCGATGGTACAGGTAAAACAAGCAATATTGTCCGCACACGCTACTGGTCAGGCTTTGCAACGTTTGACTGTTCCAACACCACGTCTCTGTACCTTGTTCCATGAAGTCTGTTAAATCGGGATGGAGGGATGGCAGACCGTACGGGTCAAAGTATTCCCCCTGCTGTTCTGTCAAGTACACGGCCACCCAATGTTCACCGGGCCGATCCATCGGGGCCGTGTTGAGAACGTATGCAGCAGGATACATACGGTCTAATGGGAACACATCTCGGGCGAACACCCCTTGAAAGACCATACGTGTCTCTGGGTCATTCTCCAGCACGGTGGTTATCTGGTCTGTATCCATGTTAGGTGCAGAAGTCACACAGGACGTTGTGCGCCTTGTCCACTTGAATGATGTTGTCAAATTCGGCGTAGCAGATCACATTGACGGTGGTCCCCAGGGCTCGTGCAAAGTGGATTTCCAACCGTAAATTGCCTTGCTTGGCCAGGGCCAGCTGATGGTCGTTCTCCAAGGTGGGGGTCAGATCGAAACAGAACAACGTGTATCCGTTCGCGTAGTCCTCCCGACTGAACAAATTCCCTTCGTCCTGGTTGATTTGACCGGTGGCTGTAAACAAGCTCTGATAGGCTCGAATGAAATTCCTGCGCCCAAAGTTCGGTGTTAAGGCCGTGGCTGGGACCTGTTGTCCATCCACATGCAGAGCCACAAAATTGATGCCGAAATGTTTAAAGTCAAACGAATTCTCTGGGTAGGCTCCGCTGAAACTGGTATTTTCCACACAGGCCAGGATCAATCGCTTGGGTAGTTCCCCCAGGAACAGGTTTTCTTTGTTGGCGCCCATATTTCCAGCAGGCACAGAGAACACTTTGGTTTGTACACGTCGGATAGGGTACTGGGCTGGTTTTGTTTCCAAGGCTTTCATGTGTCTCAATTGAACGGCTGGATTCGTTTTCACTTTTCGGACATACAGGACTGCGTCTTGGATAACAATCTTATAGTCAGCTGCATGCCCCTCCACGTTAGTGGCCATCAAGACGAAGGTCGGAGGCGCCCGTATCAGTCGGATACCGGTCTTGCATAAACATGTCTGCGTGCAGTCGACCCATGAGATCCACCGAGGCACCGTTCGCAGTGAAAGCCTTCCGTTTGTTATATCCCACATTGTCCACCGTGTCCATGTGCTCGGGTGTGTCCTGGTAGAATAAAGCGGCTGTCAGCTGAGATTTTTAGCCTCTCGGCCATACGACAACAGTGTCTCGATGTAGGCTCGATAGGGGTACGTGTTGGTCGAGTCACTGATGAGTTTGTCGCTGAGAAAAATATCCACCTGTTGAAACATCGAGTGCAGCCAGAGATTCGTCGGGCCCACCGTTGCAGCTTGGATGATTCTGGAGCCATTCCCATTGACAACCTTGGCTTTCACATACAAGTATGTATGGGCTAAATTACAACACATATAAGGGAAGTGGGAAGAGGTGCCGACATACTGACTGCGTCACATGACTTCACATAGGCCGTATCCGCATTACTGATGGTGAACTCGATGGGCCCTGTTTCGTTGATGCTGGACAGCGGGAGATGCTCCACCCATAATCCTTGTTCGGCACTGGTCTGTGTGGGTGGCACGGTCCACAAATCAAATTCACTGTTGGTGGAGGGACGGGACTCGGCGTGGATCAAGGACATGTTTAAGAAAAGATATCCTGGGTCTTCGATGTGCGTCGTCGCTGGGTCGGTCGTCGACTGGTGCGTGGTCTCGGTGGGGCAGCTCTTTTATTCCATACGATGCGTTGTGCTTTGGCCACCAAGACACCTCCCGCTTCTTTGGCCCGCCGTTTCAAGGATTCTTTGGGTGCCGTACCCCCCAAGACATCACCGGCCACTTGCAGTCCACTGCGTACCGCTTGTTCACCCAACGCGTGTTGACGATGCTGCCGAGTATGTTCCCCAGCCCATGTCCTCGTTGCATGCGTGCACCGCTAAAGACCGGAAAGCCACCCCCGGCCTGCTGGGCATAATAGTCCATATAGCTGCGTGCATCGCACTCGTAAGGTACTTTCATTATGCAAAGTGGGGAGCACGTGCTTGTCGAAAATGAAGTGTCAGCACCACTTTTCCTCGTTCGAATGCCACCGGTCGTCCCGTGTCATCTCTTATATCCACCGTGATCGTGTTGATGTCGGTTTGTCGTACGGGCAGGCAGAGCATGTGGGTGAAACTGTGGGAGATTTGATCTCCATACCTCTTTTTCATGGGGACCACCCGTAACAGAGGTGTGTTGATATCGCCCACGATGTGGTTGTCCACCACGTCCGAGTGGACGTAGAGTCCGTACATACCCGACTTCATATCCATCGGGATCTCGCCTTGGTGGGCGGTTGGACCAGCGAACGTCTGTAGATCGAAACCCAGCATTTGCTGTAGGATAGGACTCAGTACGACACTCGCGTTGGCGGTGACGATAAGCTGTGCCTTGTCGTTGTGTGCGTTGTAATCGAAGTCCACGTGATTCTTGAAGGGAAAGGATTTGATGGGTTTTGATGTATTCGTGACCTCCCGTAGAGCCTTATAATGCAACGATCTTGACAGCCCACCCATAAACTCCTTGGGGGTATCGTATTGGCCTTCGGGGAGGGTGAGTCGGGTGTTTTTGCCTTCGTAGGTCACCTCGTACCACACTTCATTGGCTCGCACGTTGTATCACGAGTAAGGGTATTGGATATCCACGAGGCCACATTCCCATCGTCCAGGTAAATGCAACTGGGTCACGTACTTGGCCACGGTGTTGTCAGAAAACACATCCAGCGAACTGTTACTGGGTAGGGTGAGGTAAAACATGGCGACTGAGCTGTCCTGCTGCTGCTGTTGGTTTTAATAGGTGTTCCAGGCCTTGGGCGGTTGTGTGCGGCGTCGTGTTCGTCGCGTTGACTTGCTACGTGTTACGGCTCTGAAGATGTGGGGTGTCCTGATCGAGGGTGGTTTTTTAAAGGTCTGAAAAGAAGGTGCCCGTTGTTGTGGTGGTGTTTTGGGGGGTGACTCCGGTTCCCATTCGGCTTCCCAAGGATGTGGAATCTGTCGTGGTACACGACTCCGTGAGTCACGCTGCATAAAGGCCCAGGGGTGGGGGTTCCCCATCAATTCCTGTGGTACATGCATGTCTTTCAAGCCTTGAGCGAAGATCTCCCATCCTCGCGGATCTGTGTGCGATCTGCGTTGACGCATCAGGTCATTCACTAAATCCGTCATGTGGGTCCCCGGGACCACCTGATTCTGTACCAGGAGTTCGCCTTTATCATTCCAAGTCATGTTAAGATTCTGTTTCATCCGTTGTAATACCAGGCCAGCTTGTTTCTTGAACGATGCAGGTACACTCTTCAGCACTTCGTCTTCCACCCACTGTGGGGCTGTGGGTGCTACCCCTGGTAATGGCGGCTGTTGGAGCGGTGCTGAGGTTGGCGGTGTGTCACGTGGTGGTGGTGGTGGTGGTGGTGGTGGTGGTGGGGTAGAGAGGGGTTTGTATTGGTCCATGAACGTCATGTACCGTTGAAGCGTCTCATTGTACCGTTGTACTTTCTCACTGTCGCTTAACCCCGGTCTCTGTAAGATCTGTTGCATCTCTCCATCGAGGGTGTTTATGGTCTTCACCGTAGGTGGGACAGGGTAGGGCAATTGCAGGTTTTCAAGGAACCGTGGTTCAACGAGGACCATTTTTTTCGTGTGGTTCATTGTCGGCCGAAGAGTCCACCCAATACTGGACCCAATACGGAAGCGGTCAACGGTGCTAAGATGGCCCCGAGAAAGCCGCCTTTCTGTAACACCTTTTTCTTTTGTGTTTGAGAGACCCGCTTCTGGACTAAGGTTCGGAGACCTGTCTTATGCTTGGTCAACTTGGTCTTCTGAGCCGGAGTCAGTGGTACGTTGCCTTTTAACAGGCTGTATCCGATCTCGCACAGACAGCGTACAAGGTCAGGGTCCGCACCGCGTACAATGGTTCGGACCAACTCGGGTGGCGCAGTCTTCAATACACGGAGCGTGGGAGCGTGCTTCCGTACTCGCGCAGACATCATCTACAACTAATGCCAGAACCCACAACTCTGCTCTTTTTATCTACTTCAGAGAACAGAGACAAAGTCAACCATGCTGTGGTATTCATTCTTTTTATTATCCCCATCATCAAACACACACACCCCAGCTGGGGACGCCACTGTGGGTGTGTTTACATTATTTTTGCATGTACACGTGGTGGGCCTCTCCGGGAAAGATGCCGGTCCGTAGTCGAAGATGGTCGGGGGTGGCTTTCTTGAGGTCGAAGAGCATATACCCGTGCTGAGGGGTTGTGGCATCTTTAAAGGCTTCCAACGCAAACGGTGTGCGGCCGGGATACATCTGTCTCGCCAGGTGCAGCAGTTAAGTGGTATCTCTCGGGTTTTTGAAGACCACCAGGTAGTGGGAATTTAAGCTGATGTTCCGATTTTCTTTGTTTTTACCGAACAGATTCTGCACAATGTGGATGATGCTGAGCCGTCGATGGTGGCTGCCTTTGGGAAAGAGTTGGGTGACCCGCGCATCCGTCTCCGCCATGAGATCATCCAGAACCACCAAGGTGTCGGGTTCCAAATCGGGCAGGTTGGGTAGGCCTTCCACGAACGTGATGTGGGGCATTGCTGCATACGCTACCTGCCATTCTCCGTAACACCACACGACTAGGGCAATGGGTGGGGTGATCATGCTGTCGGCGGGCTGAAGGAGCTTCCGGACGAAGTGCGTTTTGCCGGAACCCGTCGGTCCTGCGATAACGCAGGTGACGGGATGCTGCCACCGAGGGTCCATGGTTCGAGCTGTATGCGCTGTCGTGGTAACCCGCTCTTGTAAATTTCGTACGAGTGAACTGGAGTGCTTGTGGTGGGTACAACGTCGGTCGTCGTCGTCTGTTCACTGTGAGGGATGAAAGCCGGTGGGTCTTCAGATGTAGTGGGTGGTCTTGGTGTAGGTGTGGAGCTTGGTGTGGAGCTCGACGTGGCTTGTACACGGGGTGTGGTGGTCACTGGGCTCTATACGGGGTTGACTGGTGCTATCTGTAGACCGGTTTCACTGGGGGCTGTTGTTCTCAGTTGGTTAAGTAACGTGCTGACATAAGCTACGTCGTAAAACACACCTCCGTACAACACACTCAGCAGGGTTAGCAGTATCACCACAAAGCCCACTTGCGCTTTGCGCGTTTTGGGAGACGCTGTGTTCAGAGGCAGCTGCTGTTTGTCCATAGCACTGTGGTCGGACGTGGAATGAAGGATGACAGCAGTGGGGTCTGGCTTTATAGTCGTTTCACCTGGTTGGCAGCGACCCAGAAATTGAAGGAACTGGGCCAGCCTTGCCATTTGACGAAACGAAACAGTTTGCCAGGCCGACGTTCCGTTTTCAAAATCTGCTCCACCGTGTAGTAGTTTTGCTGTGTTTTTACGACAGGCTGTAATTCCGTCTCGTAAAATGTCCCTAGCAACGGTTCCCCTTGAAGATCTTCCAGTTCATAGACTCGCTGCTGTCGGGGTAGGCGCCGTTTAATCAGGAAGTGCTCATCGCTCCAGTTGGGCAAGTAACTTTTCTCATATTGACCTTTGACTTTACTGATCCGTACAGGATCCCCGACCTCGAACATCACGTCGTTCGCTGCTATTGCCTGGGGCACAAGACACGCCGGACTTGGGCTTCATTGCGTTAGGTCACGGTAATGGGGGCTCTCTGTATACTCCGATGATAGGTTCGATTGTAACCACTCACAAGTTTCGGGAGAACATCGATGTACCGCATTGTATTCTTATAGGTGAAATATTTATAGATGCGGCCTTTGAATGTCCTGTTGAACCTTTCCACCACGGAAGCCTTGGTCTCGTTGTACGTATGGAAGAAAAACACCTTCTGGGCTTTCAAAAACTGTTGGAACGGTCTGTTGAGGAATTCCGTGCCTTCGTCGGATTGCAAATACAAAGGTTTGCGCCCAGTCTTGAAGATGTCTTTGAACGCCGCTATGAGATTCGCCCCCGTTTTCGTCCGGATGGGTACCACCCACGCATACTTCGATAGGATATCGATACACGTCAAGATATACCGATTCCCATCGTTGTGTTTGGCAAAGGCGCTCATATCGACCAAATCCGCTTGCCACTGGGCATCTATTCCTCCCACGATGACCCGGTTCCGTAGAAAATGGCGACGGACAGATCGATGTAAGGTATAGGTGTCTTGTTTTCTTAACCAATCTCGGACTTGGGCACGTTGTATCCCCTGGGGTTTGGCCGCTCGATAGAGAGCCGACAATGCACTATAGGCCACCGGACTGTCGGGACTGTAGTATAAGTTATCCAACACCTTCTCCCAGCGCTTCATGGTGACAAATGATGATGGACCCTGGCTCTATCGTTTATTTATAACGGGTATATCTTGGGCCGGAGTTTCTTTCTGATTTTCTTCGTTGGCTTCCACAGTGTCCATGGTAAATGACCAGTCCAACTCGTCTGATGACCGATTGATAAGCACTTGATCCACATATACTACGGCATCTTCCAATGCAGACCATAGATCAGGGTGAAGGGTAAAATGCACTGTACCCCTCCTAGCCGAGCCAATTGAGCAAAGAAAGGCCGCTTCGGATGTACACATCGTGACACAAGTGGATGAGGTCGCCGTCCAGTTCACCAGACAACACCCGTTGAATTTGGTCCAGGTCAAAGTCTAGCCGGGTAATCAATGGCATCGTCGTCTGGTTCATGGCTAGACATTTGTTCATTGCGTTTTGCCGCTGCTTCGCTCAGGGCACGAGCCCACTCCAACTCGTCTGATGACCGCTCGTCCGGTGTAAACAGCTGGTCCACGATAGGCACCACTTTCTCGAAGGCTGTCCACAGACCGGGGTCCAGGGTGAAGCCTCGCGTAGGGTCTTGGTAGCGGCCCAGGCGTGGGAAGAAGGGTCCACGGTATACGTAGATGGCATTGTCTATGTGGATGAGGTTTCCGTCGAGCTCACCGCTCAACACCCGTTTAAATTTGGTCCAGCCGTCACGGTGTAGCGTAACCGTATTCGATGCGGTCTCAGCGCGCGACCAGCAAACATCTCCACGGTCTTCCACGAGGGTGACTTTATCTTCATAGACGTGTAACCCCACCCGGGGTGTAAGGGGAAGGATGGCTCGTAGGACTGGTGACATGCTTGATCCAATGACGAACGGTGAATGACACACACTCTGTCTGACCCTCGTATTTATAGTCAGGTCCCACTGTCAATGCCACAGCGCCAGGGTCAATAGGGCACAGACCATGACTAGGCCAACCAGCCGTCGCTGGTTCTGGCGTGAGTGCTCGTGGTCCATAGCCCGAACATCAAGGATGGTTGTCATAGTCCAGTAGTGGTGAGTGATGGCACACCTCTCCATCGAGTGCACTCCGTCGAGGACCGCTTCTGTGAACTTTTTCAGGATCTGGCGTCGCCCCTCGTTGTCGTCGCCATCTGCAAACATGAACCGGACCACTGCTCGGTAACCCGTGAGTGCATTAACCACGGTGGCATGCTGTAAAATGCGAGTCGCATAGGGCTGGATCTCCGTCATGGCTCTGCAACCGTAGAAATGAAGATGTGGGATCCAGAGGGACGTGTTTTATAGACCATGTCACACATGCGCGCCTAGATGTAGCTCTACGGGTGTAGTCCGTGATACATACTATTCTGATTGGTTATGTTGCTCCTATAGAGATAGTACCTTATCGACAATGGGGACTACTTGTTCCAAAGCCGTCCATAGATCCGGGTCCAGGGTAAAACCACCGTCGTTCAGACAGAGGAGTCGAGCGCAAAAGGCACCGCAGAAAATGTAGACGTAGTCACACAGGTGAATGCTATCACCGTGCAGGTCACCCAACAACACCCATTTCAAGGTAGTCCATCCTTCCGGTGACAAAGAGACGTGCGATTTGTGTTCAGTCGTACACCAACACCTAAGTCCGCTATCGATGAGGTCCACTCGTTTGGGGTACAACAATACGGTGCAGCCAGGTGTAAGCCTCCGGGTAGCCACAGTCCCTTCTTTCACCTCGGGGTGTAGTAAGTCATCCACCTCGGGCGGGGAGTACATCTTTCAGTGCCATCCATAAGGGTGGACAGAGTGTGATATAGGTACCTCCACTCTGTTCCAACCGGGGAAAAAGGGAATCATCTCCAGCAGTGCGTATGTGCACACCGACTTCCACGTGCATGAAATCCCTTTCGGGCTCTTTTCCCTGTAACAATCGTGTCAATAGAGCCCAGGCTGATAGCGATAACAAAATCTTCACCTTCTGCGGTGCGTCTTGGACCAGCTCCAGGTGATCGTCATTGACGATGAGGTAGACGTCGGACGTCAGTTGGAATAACGCAAGCTTTTTTCCGCTCGCTGCCATGGTGGGGAATGAAAAGCGAACGATGAGAGAGGTGGCTTTATAGTGTACCTGTTGTGTAGGGTTTTATACACCGTGCGTGGCACTTGTTATACTCGCTTGCGCCATAAGGTCAATAAGGGTAGAAAGACGCTTTTTCTACTACGCCCTTTTGACGGCCCTTCGTGAAAGTCCGTGATTGTTCGGCAGTGTAATGTTATTTTGTGTAGGATTTCATTTAACATGAGATTTCAGTAGTCAAGGCCTAAGCACAAAATGAGGATAAATTGGCCAATGAATGCAGCATTGCCCTAAACATTCCCACTTTTATACACCTACATAGAAGTACCCGGATGTAGGCGCGGACGTAGGCGAAAGCATCCCAGTATCCGGATGTAGGCGCAGACGTGAGCGAAATTCTAGTACCCGTCCATTGGTTCTTTTATCGATCGCTCATTGGCTCATTTTCTCGACCGCTGATTGGTCCAAATGGAACTGCCCAGCCTTCCCAGATTAATTTACAATCCCCTTTTGGGGTTCAAGCTCTGTATATCTCGACTTGGGGTAGTTGAACTGAGTGTGCTAAAAATAGATCACCAGCTAGCGTGCTATAAAAGGAAAGCGGCCTGGCCGTTTCATCAGACACTCTGTCAACCACCAAGATGTTCACTTGCACAACTTGCCAGAAGCAGTTTACTCGTCTAGACAATTTACGTCGCCACGACATGGCCGCCCACAACGAAGGACTGTATACTTGTATTACAAGCGTCTAGTCCGTCATTCATAATCCAGCCGTCGTCCAATAGAGAATATCAGCGTCCATAATCCAAAGACCTATTCCATTTTCCACATAGCAGTATTAGCACCAAATTCAACACTTATAATTTACGACGCCACGAGGCCTCCACCCACAACGATGCACGGTATACTTGTATAACCTGCGCAGGATCATTTAATCGGGAGGATCAGTTACTGCGCCACGAACGTTCAATTCATGGGCGACGCAAGCGTCCATGCGAGGATTGTGGTCAACTCTTCAAACGACGCAGTCAGTTAAGACGGCATCAGCGTTTGATTCATGGTCCGTCTCCACGGTTTGAGCGACAACTTCCTACTGAAGAGTAGCCGCGGAAGATCAGACCCAGTGAAGATAAGCCCGGGGAGACGAACGCCAATGGTGATGCGATGAAGGAGAGGCCGCCTATACCCACAGTTCAGAAGAGCCTGGATATCCAGCCGGACCCCAGCGTTACGGTTTCGAGTCATACGCCTGACAACATCGAACATTTTCTGGGCGATCTCTTACAGGACAACCATCCAGTGAGTGACATCGATCAGCGCCATTGGTCCATGACACGGCACTGTTTCCACCCTCATGGCCCTATTCAAGATATTTACAATTTTCCACTGACCAACCGCACCCGTCTACGCAGCTACGTGGAAGCCATCTTCAAAGATCAAACTACGGCCTTCAAATTGAATGTCGCTTTCGGGTACATCTTACGTCACAAAAAGACGGGCCAGTTACGGTATTATTATCCCGGCAATAATATCTATGTGTCTGACCAGCCGTTCACCATCATTAACCGGAGGTCACTAGAGACGATGCTGGAGATACTGGACACCGTGGAATCCTTGAGATGGGCACATCGTCAACGCCCCAACATACAATGGGTGGTAGAGAGGGTAACCAATATCACGTTTTTCCTGACCAAGCTGACCGACCACCGCCATCGGTTGAATGCGTCACCCACGCACTGATGAATACCATAACATGCCGCACATACTCTCTATGTCTACATGCTGATCGTTGACTTGAGCTCAGTAAACACTTGTACCTAATGTGACGGTGCGTTAAATAATAAAATGGTGTTTGATATTTCAATTTGTTTTGCTGTTAACATAAAAAACATACCCAGGGCGGCTCCCCCAGCCATTGGGGATAATAAACTATATAAACATTGCTGAACTTGTTGTTATTCACGACAACCGCTATCCGATTGTATAATACAGAATATATAATTAGTCTAGCCCCCACATCTAGCCTTCACATAGATACCTCACTCGACCCAATAGGCCAATGAGAGGGCTCGGCTAGACCCCAAAAACGTCTATTTCCATACTACGGCCAGGCTGCGCATGCGCAGAATGACGATATTTCAACCCCACACCCACGCCATCAGAGGCTCCCTCACATAGGCTTCACATGGATACATCACACGGCCCATTCGAACCGTGAATAGCCCATCTCTAACCCAAACACACACCCACATACCCCCCAAAATGCCTGCTTTCTATACTACGGGCCACTCTGCGCATGCGCAGACTATTGAACCCGAACGAACCATTAGTGTAGGCAAGTGCTTCTCCATGAGAGCTTCAAAATAAGACCTCACTCGACCCCATTGGACCATTAGGGACTCACCTAGACTCCAACATGTCCACCCCGTATGGCCCTATACACCCATAGCCATGCAGTATAGGCCTATGGGCCTACCCAGGCCTCGGTGGCTTTTTTCAAAAATTTCAGCGTTTCGCTCCGGGACACTTCCTATCGTGTTCTAAATGACGAGACTAAGAAAATAAATCCAAACAACCCTACCGCAAATGTATAGAAGTAGGTTTCCCAGTGGGACAAACATCGGCCCTATACCCCCAGTATGGGACTATATATATATATAGGTCAAATAACGAAAAAACCTTCTCAACTTTTGGAGCAGTAATATAAGAAAAATTACGAAAAAACCTTCTCAACTTTATATAAGAAAAATAACGAAAAAACCTTCTCAACTATATGGACTAAAGTTGAGAAGGTTTTTTCGTTATTTTTCTTATATTACTGCTCCACACCAGCAAACTTCTTTTTTTACCTATATATAGGTCTATATGGGTCTCGGTGACTTTTTTCAAAAATTTCACCGTTTCGCTCCGGGACACTTCCTATCGTGTTCTAAATGACGAGACTAAGAAAATAAATCCAAACAACCCTACGGCAAATGTCTAAAAGTAGGTTTCGCAGTAGGATAAACATCGGTCCTATACCCCATGGGACTATATGGCTCTATATGGGGCTCCTCGGACTTTTTCAAAAATTTCACCGATTCGCTCCGGGACACTTCCTATCATGTTTGTCTTGACGAGACTAAGAAAACGAGACCCCACAACCCTACCGCAAATGTATAGAAGTAGGTTTCCCAGTGGGACAAACATCGGTCCTATACCCCTAGTATAGGACTATATGGGCTATGTGGTACTTTTTCAAAAATTTCACCGATTCGCTCCGGAACACTTCCTATGTTTGTTTTGACGAGACTAAGAAAACGAGACCCCACAACCTATACCGCAAATGTCGAGAAGTAGGTTTCCCAGGATGGTCCTATACCCCCCATACCCCATAGCCATTTTCCCGTAATTTAGAATAAAGTCCGTGTTCCGTATTTTTTCAGGAAAATTTTTACATACACCCACCCTGGAACTAGGGGGAGATAACTCTATTGATAGGCAAGCCCCGTTGATCCCGGCGATCTATATACCCCCCATACCCCATATAGGTATTTTCCCGGATTTTTCGAGTCCGAGTTCCGTTTTTTTCAGGAAAAATTTTACATGCACCCACCCATGACTGGATGCCCCTTCACCTAGGCTTCACATGGATACCTCATACAACTCCATCGGCCCATTAGTGGCTCCCCTAACTCCAAAACGTCTAGCGGGACCCATACAGGGTCCAGTTTTCGACACTAGGTGACCACATCCCGACGAAATGGCCAGTTTTCGACACCGGATGTGCCGCCATCTTGAACATACCTGCCGCCATCTTGGATATGGCCCATAATTCACCGGGTCAAAATACTCGCTTCTGATTGGCTGAGAGCTCTGTGACGGATTTGAAATACTCGCTTCTGATTGGACGAGAGCTCCGCATTGCGTCGGCGCATGCGCTGAATGATATTCCTACCGCACACCCAGCCCATCAGATGCCCCTTCACGAATGCTTCAGTTTGATACCTCACTCGACCCCATTGGTCCACTAGGGGCTCCCCTAGCTCCAAAACGTCTATTTCCATACCCTTTTGGGCACCGCGCATGCGCAGAATGCCGATATGTCAACCCTGCACCCAGCCCATTAGATGCCCCTTCACGAATGCTTCACTTTGATACCTCATATGACCCCATTGGACCATTTGTGGCTCCCCTAGCTCCAAAAACGGCTATTTCCATACCCTTGAGCCACCGCGCATGCGCAGAATGCCGATAGTTCAACCCCACACCCAGCCCATTAGATGCCCCTTCACATAAGCTTCACTTTGATACCTCACTCGACCCCATCGGACCATTTTATCTAGGGACTACTTATTCTCCGCGGAAGCTTTTTCCCGCGACCGAATCACCGCCAAAACCACTGCCAGGCCGCATCACCTCGGATGAATACATTCTGAATACATCCCCTCCAACAATTGGAACTCTCCTGTGTTTGAGGTAGCTTTTGGTGATTCTGCCGGAATTATAGTACACTTGACCTCTCCTCCTCAAATCCTCCCCAATTGACCTCTACATCCGGGTGAAAATTAACTCGAAATGGCTTATATATACTACTGACGGCTGATTTATGAATGACGGGAAAGACGCTTGTAATTGATTAACAAATCACGTAAGGTAAGTTCACACAAAATTCCTAGACGAAGACAATTACTGATAAAATAAAAATATCTGGCGTTTGTCCACAAGGCCTTTGGCACCAACTAGTAAAAAACTGAGAACCAGTGACTGGCTGATGATAAACTGTGTATTGAAGATCTATGGAAGCCTAGAGTGATCCAATGCAATTTGTAGAAAATTTCAGATATTTGGATTTCAACATGGGTGACGAAGCTTTGCCAAACTCGATTTGGGAGGAAATTTGTATTCAAACTAGAAGAAATTTAAGCGGATGTGAAACAACTATGAAGTCGCGTCTAGATTTTGTGATCAAGAAGAGAAATACAGAATTGCTATTCTGTTAACCTGTATAGGTCCTGATACACTGGATATTCTTTTGATAATGACGATGACAGGGAAACAATTGATATTGTGACTAGAATCCTTCTGGATTGGAGAAACCAATGAAACGTATGAAATATACTGTTTGAACCGTCGTGATCAGGAAACTGCTGAATCTTTCGACATGTATCTGGCCAGTTTACGAAAAATGGCAAAACATTTAACTTCTGAAATCTGGAAGGAGTGCAAGTAGATCAACACATAGTGATAAAGCCGAGTGCAAATTCTGTGGCCGCAACATGTTTTTAGAAAGGAGAAGTGCCAGGCCTGAAGTAAAAAGTGTGCTGCGTGCGAAAAACTGAATCAGTTTGCTGCAAAACGTGCGGGAATATCTGTAAAGCAAAACGTGCATGCTGTCGATACTGAGGATGATAGTGATAGAACCTGGGGAATATGTGATGTCCGTAAAGACATAGAAAACGTCTCTGTCGTTTTGTGAATCTCCATTTCCCCAATAAACTGTTTGCTAAAATGTTCTTGAAGGGAACCACTGTACCGTGCCGGCTAAGTAGTGTAACCACTGTAAATGTGCTGCCTGAGTCCATGTATGGACAGATCTATGATGATCCAAATCTGGAGCTTGAGTCCATGTATGGACAGATCTATGATGATCCAAATCTGGAGCTTTTGGATAATACTGCTACCACCCTTGTAATGTTCAATGTAAGTGAAACAAAGCCGGTGATGAAGTCACACACTAGTTCAACTACATCGTTTATCTACCGGTCGGCCAGACCGATATTAGCTCCATCATCATCGATATAAGAGACGATACCGGCCAACCGATTACATTCGAGCCTGGGAAAGTGGTGCTGACACTTCATTTCCGTCCGAGCGGCTCACTTCGCATAATGAAGGTGCCTTATCAATGCAATACATCCAGTTACGTCGATCATTACATCAAACAAGCCCGGGTTAGCCTACCCGTATTCAGCGCGGGCATGGGATTGGCAATGTGCTTGGCAGCATCGTCAACATTTTTATTCCGATGCTGACGCGTGGCGTCAAAGTACAGGGGAAACAAGCATAAAAGACCTGTGGTCTCGCGGCAACGCGCCAGTCGATGACTGAACAAGCGACAACGCACATCGAAGAAGCGAGACATCTTTGCGTAAAACATGGCTTTCATCCATGCCGAGTCGCGTCCTTCTACCAACAGTGACTTTGATTTGTGGACCGTGCAACCTACCCAGACCAGTGCCTGGGTATGGAGGGACAATGGGTAGAACATCTACCCCTTTCCAGCATCACAGCCACAGGACCCATTGAATTCACCATCACCAACGCTGATACGACATAGCACATACGTATCTGTACGTGAAAGCTAATGAAGCGTTTTACGTGGGGAATGGATGTTTCAGATCCACAAGAGAGGACACAGGGTCCCCAAGACAAACTGTCAGGCTACCGGGAACGCACTCGTGCACTGATCTTGGCCAACGAGGGAGTTCGATTCAACCTGTCACCTTGTCTGGATCGAGGAGGTTGGAAAGGGAGACCTGTAATGACAACCAAAGCAAATTAATGCAATACTGACATATAATTCTATGAGCAGGAATACAGGATTCAGATCGCGGTAGCGTACAATCCCTGCAAAGAAGATCCCTGATCTATGAATTGGATTTACCTGTATTCTTATAGTTATCTTTAACCGAACTTCGAAATAATAGAAAGATATATACAAAATATATAGCCCTAGCTATATCGCGATCAGGCTTGGTCACAGCCACAGTCTGGTCACGACCTGTTCTCTCGTGGTTGGGTCCAGCTTCTATCTTCCTTCCCCAGGTCTTCGTTCACTCCCGTATGGATGAACTCTACGTCGTGTCTCGTCTTACACGACCTGGCCCCTCCGTGGTTATGTCCGACGTGTGTCTTCCTTCCCCCGGTCTTCTTCCCTCGGGTGGTATACCACACTGTATATTACAAGCCCTACCCGAAATTGTAAAACAAAAAATCTAAGGTGGTTGCCATTCTGATGTCATCGTTTTGGCAGTCAATTTCGGCTATTTTTGGACCATTTTTTATTATTCATATTTCCGAGTTTTCTTTTAAAACCTACCATATGAAATTAGAAAATAATTAGCTTTGCTAAAATAAAATACTTCCTAGTCCTTTAAAGCCAGAAACATGATGAAATGGGCTAGAAAAAACGACATTCTGAGATACACACATGGACACCATTTGATTTACCCATCATTTTCCGCTCGTGGTTTAAGGAAACAGGCCCAACATTATCCCAATATGATAAGCTTTAAATTCACGAAGTTTCGGCTCCCTCGGATTTGTCGTTTCGGAGCAGCAGAGAAAAATGCACGGGGGGGAGGCGGGGGAGGGGGGGGGGCACTTTCCGCCCCCTCTCCAGGCCAGGTATAGAGTTAATCTGTTTATGGTGCTATGCATGTATTTTCAAAAGACATACCAACTGACATTCTTTGAAAAGAAAAATATTGCTGTTACGTTAAAGGATGTCCTTGACGCTTCGCCCTCAGTGGTTCCCTTCAAGAACATTTTAGCAAACAGTTTATTGGGGAAATGGAGATTCACAAAACGACAGAGACGTTTTCTATGTCTTTACGGACATCACATATTCCCCAGGTTCTATCACTATCATCCTCAGTATCGACAGCATGCACGTTTTGCTTTACAGATATTCCCGCACGTTTTGCAGCAAACTGATTCAGTTTTTCGCACGCCGTACACTTTTTACTTCAGGCCTGGCACTTCTCCTTTCTAAAAACATGTTGCGGCCACAGAATTTGCACTCGGCTTTATCACTATGTGTTGATCTACTTGCACTCCTTCCAGATTTCAGAAGTTAAATGTTTTGCCATTTTTCGTAAACTGGCCAGATACATGTCGAAAGATTCAGCAGTTTCCTGATCACGACGGTTCAAACAGTATCTTTCATACGTTTCATTGGTTTCTCCAATCCAGAAGGATTCTAGTCACAATATCAATTGTTTCCCTGTCATCGTCATTATCAAAAGAATATCCAGTGTATCAGGACCTATACAGGTTAACAGAATAGCAATTCTGTATTTCTCTTCTTGATCACAAAATCTAGACGCGACTTCATAGTTGTTTCACATCCGCTTAAATTTCTTCTAGTTTGAATACAAATTTCCTCCCAAATCGAGTTTGGCAAAGCTTCGTCACCCATGTTGAAATCCAAATATCTGAAATTTTCTACAAATTGCATTGGATCACTCTAGGCTTCCATAGATCTTCAATACACAGTTTATCATCAGCCAGTCACTGGTTCTCAGTTTTTTACTAGTTGGTGCCAAAGGCCTTGTGGACAAACGCCAGATATTTTTATTTTATCAGTAATTGTCTTCGTCTAGGAATTTTGTGTGAACTTACCTTACGTGATTTGTTAATCAATTACAAGCGTCTTTCCCGTCATTCATAAATCAGCCGTCAGTAGTATATATAAGCCATTTCGAGTTAATTTTCACCCGGATGTAGAGGTCATTTGGGGAGGATTTGAGGAGGAGAGGTCAAGTGTACTATAGTTCCGGCAGAATCACCAAAAGCTACCTCAAACACAGGAGAGTTTCAATTGTTGGAGGGGATGTATTCAGAATGTATTCATCCGCGGTGATGCGGTCTGGCAGTGGTTTTGACGGTGATTCGGTCGCGGGAAAAAGCTTCCGCGGAGAAAAAGTAGTCCCTAGATAAAATGGTCCGATGGGGTCGAGTGAGGTATCAAAGTGAAGCTTACGTGAATGGGCATCTAATGGGCTGGGTGTGGGGTTGAACTATCGGCATTCTGCGCATGCGCGGTGGCCCAAGGGTAGGGAAATATCCGTTTAGGAGCTAGGGGAGCCACAAATGGTCCAATGGGGTCATATGAGGTATCAAAGTGAAGCATTCGTGAAGGGGCATCTAATGGGCTGGGTGCAGGGTTGACTTATCGGCATTCTGCGCATGCGCGGTGCCCAAAGGGTATGGAAATAGACGTTTTGGAGCTAGGGGAGCCCCTAGTGGACCAATGGGGTCGGGTGAGGTATCAAAGTGAAGCATTCGTGAAGGGGCATCTGATGGGCTGGGTGTGCGGTAGGAATATCATTCTGCGCATGCGCCGACGCAATGCGGAGCTCTCGTCCAATCAGAAGCGAGTATTTCAAATCCGTCACAGAGGTCTCAGCCAATCAGAAGCGAGTATTTTGACCCGGTGAATTATGGGCCATATCCAAGATGGCGGCAGGTATGTTCAAGATGGCGGCACATCCGGTGTCGAAAACTGGCCATTTCGTCGGGATGTGGTCACCTAGTGTCGAAAACTGGACCCTGTATGGGTCCCGCTAGACGTTTTCGAGCTAGGGAAGCCACTAATGGGCCGATGGAGTTGTATGTGGTATCCATGTGAAGCCTAGGTGAAGGGGCATCCAGTCATGGGTGGGTGTATGTAAAATTTTTCCTGAAAAAAAAAAACGGAACTCGGACTTTATCGAAAAATCCGGGAAAATACCTATATGGGGTATGGGGGGTATATAGATCGCCGGGATTAACGGGGCTTGCCTATCAATAGAGTTATTTCCCCCTAGTTCCAGGGTGGGTGTATGTAAAAATTTTCCTGAAAAAATACGGAACACGGACTTTATTCTAAATCACGGGAAAATGCCTATGGGGTATGGGGGTATAGGACCATCCTGGGAAACCTACTTCTCGACATTTGCGGTCAAAACAAACATGATATGAAGTGTTCCGGAGCGAATCGGTGAAGTTTCGAAAAAGTACCATATAGCCCATATAGTCCCATACTAGGGGTATAGGACCGATGTTTGTCCCACTAGGAAACCTACTTCTATACATTTGCGGTAGGGTTGTGGGGTCTCGTTTTCTTAGTCTCGTCAAGACAAACATGATAGGAAGTGTCCCGGAGCGAATCGGTGAAATTTTTGAAAAAGTTCGAGGAGCCCCATATAGAGTCATATAGTCCCATGGGGTATAGGACCGATGTTTATCCTACTGCGAAACCTACTTTTAGACATTTGCCGTAGGGTTGTTTGGATTTATTTTCTTAGTCTCGTCATTTAGAACACGATAGAAAGTGTCCCGGAGCGAAACGGTGAAATTTTTTAAAAAAGTCACCGAGACCCATATAGACCTACATATATATAGTCCCATACTGGGGGTATAGGACCGATGTTTGTCCCACTGGGAAACATACTTCTATACATTTGCGGTAGGGTTGTTTGGATTTATTTTCTTAGTCTCGTCATTTAGAACACGATAGGAAGCGTCCCGGGGCGAAACGGTGAAATTTTTGAAAAAAGTCACCGAGGCCTGGGTAGGCCCATAGGCCTATACTGCATGGCTATGGGTGTATAGGGCCATACGGGGTGGACATGTTGGAGTCTAGGTGAGTCCCTAATGGTCCAATGGGGTCGATTGAGGTCTTATTTTGAAGCTCTCGTGGAGAAGCACTTGCCTACACTAATGGTTCGTTCGTGTTCAATAGTCTGCGCATGCGCAGAGTGGCCCGTAGTATAGAAAGCAGGCATTTTGGGGGGTATGTGGGTGTGTGTTTGGGTTAGAGATGGTTCGAATGGGCCGTGTGATGTATCCATGTGAAGCCTATGTGAGGGAGCCTCTGATGGCGTGGGTGTGGGGTTGAAATATCGTCATTCTGCGCATGCGCAGTCTGGCCGTAGTATGGAAATAGACCTTTTTGGGGTCTAGCCGAGCCCCTCATTGGCCTATTGGGTCGAGTGAGGTATCTATGTGAAGGCTAGATGTGGGGGCTAGACTAATTATATATTCTGTATTATACAATCGGATAGCGGTTGTAGTGAATAACAACAAGTTCAGCAATGTTTATATAGTTTATTATCCCCAATGCTACATCATACCCAGGCTGGGGGAGCCGCCCTGGGTATGTTTTTTATGTTAACAGCAAAACAAATTGAAATATCAAACACCATGTTTTATTATTTAACGCACCGTCACATTAGGTACAAGTGTTTACTGAGCTCAAGTCAACGATCAGCATGTAGACATAGAGAGTATGTGCGGCATGTTATGGTATTCATCAGTGCGTAGGTGACGCATTCAACCGATGGCGGTGGTCGGTCAGCTTGGTCAGGAAAAACGTGATATTGGTTACCCTCTCTACCACCCATTGTATGTTGGGGCGTTGACGATGTGCCCATCTCAAGGATTCCACGGTGTCCAGTATCTCCAGCATCGTCTCTAGCGACCTCCGGTTAATGATGGTGAAGGGCTGGTCAGATACATAGATATTATTGCCGGGATAATAATACCGTAACTGGCCCGTCTTTTTGTGACGTAAGATGTACCCGAAAGCGACATTCAATTTGAAGGCCGTAGTTTGATCTTTGAAGATGGCTTCCACGTAGCTGCGTAGACGGGTGCGGTTGGTCAGTGGAAAATTGTAAATATCTTGAATAGGGCCATGAGGGTGGAAACAGTGCCGTGTCATGGACCAATGGCGCCGATCGATGTCACTCACTGGATGGTTGTCCTGTAAGAGATCGCCCAGAAAATGTTCGATGTTGTCAGGCGTATGACTCGAAACCGTAACGCTGGGGTCCGGCTGGATATCCAGGCTCTTCTGAACTGTGGGTATAGGCGGGCTCTCCTTCATCGCATCACCATTGGCGTTCGTCTCCCCGGGCTTATCTTCACTGGGTCTGACCTTCCGCGGCTTCTCTTCAGTAGGAAGTTGTCGCTCAAACCGTAGAGACGGACCATGAATCAAACGCTGATGCCGTCTTAACTGACTGCGTCATTTGAAGAGTTGACAACAATCCTCGCATGGACGCTTGCGTCGCCCATGAATTGAACGTTCGTGGCGCAGTAACTGATCCTCCCGATTAAATGACCCTGCGCAGGTTATACAAGTATACCGTGCATCGTTGTGGGTGGAGGCCTCGTGGCGTCGTAAATTATCTAGACGAGTAAACTGCCTCTGACAAGTTGTGCAAGTGAACACCTTGGTGAAATCGCCCAGAAGATGTTCGATGTTGTCAGGCGTATGACTCTGTACCGGAGCATGAATCAAACGTTGGTGTCGCAGCAACTGACTGCGTCGTTTGAAGAGTTGACCACAATCCTCGCATGGACGCTTGGGTGGTCCATGAATTGAACGTTCGTGGCGCAGTAAATGATCCTCCCGATTAAATGACCGTGCGCAGGTTATACTAGTATACCGTGCATCGATGTGGGTGGAGGCCTCGTGGCGTCGTAAATTATCTAGACGAGTAACCTGCTTCTGGCAAGTTGTGCAAGTGAACATCTTGGTGATTGACAGAGTGTCTGATGAAACGGCCAGGCCGCTTCCCTTTTATAGCACGCTAGCTGATGATCTATTTTTAGCACACTCTACCCCCAAGTCGAGAATCGTCATCAGTACGAGTAGTAGCGAAAGTGGGCATTTTTTAGCAGTGAAGGCTGTTACTTGGTGTAGACATGGACCATCCGCGGTGCGAATGCGTCGTGTGAGGTGCCATCTTGTAGCAACGCCCACCAACGCCATTCTTAATGCTTCAACGCCCTGGTGAAATAGCTCAGAAGCTCTGATATTCCTTGGAATTGTCACTAATTCTTCGAAATGCAGTGACGCCCATCAACGCCCGTCGCTATACCTTAACACTCTAACATAACGCCATGATATAGACCGAAGAGAGAACAACAACAGCAACAACAACAACAAGGATGACACATGAGAGAATAAGAACAACAAGAAGTTTTTTCATATAGTTTAGTCTCCCCAATGTTACATCATACCTACGCTGGGGGAGCCGCGTCGGGTATATTTACAATTCAAGAAGATTCTTATCCAATCAGAGGCCGCCATTTGCATCTGTCATATTCGTTCCTGTCCGTTAGATGTATTCTCGGCTACTCTTGTCCAATCAGAAGTCGCCATTTCAGAAAGTTCCATCTTCGGCCATGTTCGCTCTGAACCGTTTGTTCTAATCGTCATCGGGCAGGCCAGGATACCGTTGAGGAAACATATCCTCAGATAGTTGTTCGTGCATTCTGAGTATCTATCGGTGCATGGGTGAATACTTTCATCCGATGGGGGTGGTGGGTCAGTTTAATCACGAAGAACGTAACATTGGTGACCCTCACCACTATCCACTTGGTGTTGAGACGCTGTTCTTAGGCCCATTCCAAGGGATCCACAGTGTCCAGTTGGGCCAGCATCGTCTCTAGCGACGCCCGATTGGTAATGGTGAAAGGATGGTCGTACACTGGGTTGATGGCACTGGAATAGAAATAGCACAATTCACGCGTCATCTTATGGCATAAGATGTACCCAAATGCTACATTTAATGTGAAGGACGTAGGTTGGTCATTGAAGATGGCTTCCACGTAGCTGCGTACACGGGCGAGGTCGGTCAGTCGGAAATTGTACAAGTCCAATATAGGGCGATGACGGTGGAAGCAGTGTCGGATCATGGACCAATGGCGTCGATACATCTCACTCACTGGATGCTCTTCGGGTAAGAGATCGCTGGGAACATCCACCGCATCTTCCAGAAAATGTTCGTTGTTGTCAGGCGTATGACTGGAAACAGTAATGCTAGGGACCGGCTGGATATCTAGGCTCTTCTGAGCTGTGGGTATATACGGGCTCTCCGTGATCGCATCACCAGTGGCATTCTCCTCCCCGGGTTCATCTTCAGTGGATCTGTCCCTCCTGGGTGCCTCTTTAGTGGGAAGTTGTCCCTCATACCGTGGTGACGGACCATGAATGAAACGCTCATGCCGTTTTAACTGACTGGGTCGTTTGAAGAGTTGACCACATTCTTCGCATGGACGCTTGGGTGGCCCATGAATGGAACGTTCATGGCGCTGTAAATGATCAGGGCGCTGAAACGACAGTGTAGGCCTACATATCGTACAGCTATACCGGGTGGTTTCATCGTGCTTGGTAGCCTCATGGCGGCGCAAGTCGTGCCGGCGAGTGAATGATTTCGAGCACGTAGTACAAGTGAACATCTTGGTGGTTGATAGAGTGTCTGATGAAACGGCCAGGCCGTTTCCTTTTTATAACAAGCTAGCTGTTGATCTGTTTTTAGCACAATCAGTTCAACTTGGACGTCAGCGACAAGAACTCGGATGTAGGCGAGGACGTCAGCGACAAGAACCCGGATGCAGTCGCGGACGTCAAACAGGTGCACGCTTCTGTGGTGTACCATGTACCCTAGGATGTTCACGAATGTTCCACCATCCCGGCCTTCTATCAGGCCCAGGTCAAAAGCTCTCATGGCCTGCATGTGAATGATCAGTCATATTGTGCATATGCATGTGTGCGTCAGTGTGTATGCATCTGTGTGTGAGTGTGGGTGTGTGTGTACGTGTGTGAGTGTGTGTATGCGTCTGTGTGTGCTTGCGAGAGTGTGTATGCGTGTGTGTATGCGTGCGTGTGTATGTGTATGTTTGTGTGTGTACGCGAGTGTGTGTGTGTGTGTGTGTACGCGTGTGTGTGTGTGTATGCGTGTGTGTATGCGTGCGTGTATGCGTCTGTGTGTATGTGTGTGCGTGTGTGTATGCGTGTATGTGTGTATGCGTGATGTGGCGGTGATTACGAGCTTGGTAGGATTCTAGATTAACCTGGGAAGGATGGGCAGTTCCATTTGGACCAATCAGCGGTCGCGAAAAAGAACCAATCAGCGGTCGAACAATCAGCCAATCGATAAGCACCGGATTTTTCAATACCACCAGTGGAAACCTTTACACCGCGCGCGCCGGGATCAAAGGTCAGTTCCCGTCACGTGAACGGAAGCGGAGGTGATCTCACACTTGGTCAATGGTCAATAAGGCCAGTGTCCCGTTAAATCGAGCCTTATTGACCTTTGACCTCAGAAATTTGCATATGATGTCACTTCCGGTTTGGGTGAATGAGGCGTGACCTTTGGACATGTCCAGACTTGTTTGTGTTTGTCTGGGGTTTTTCCCCACAATGGCGGCTAATGGCGGCTAATCTGCGGACCGCGTCGAAAGACTACCGAAGGAACCCCGAGGTATGGAAAAATCCGGTACTTATCGATTGGCTGATTGTTCGACCGCTGATTGGTTCTTTTTTGCGACCGCTGATTGGTCCAAATGGAACTGGCCATCCTTCCCAGGTTAATCTAGAATCCTACCAAGCTCGTAATCACCGCCACATCACGCATACACACATACACGCATACACACACGCACACCCATACACACAGACGCATACACGCACTCGCGCACACACAAACATACACATACACACGCACGCATACACACACGCATACACACTCTCGCAAGCACACACAGACGCATACACACACATGCATACACACACGCATTCACAGACATACATACACACACATACAGGCACACACACACACACATACACATACACGCATACACGCACACGCGTACACACACAAGCATACACATACACACGCACACACGTACGCACCCGTGCACACAGACACATTCGAACCGTGAATAGCCCATCTTGACCCCAAATACCTTCCTTCACTTCCCCAAAATGGCCACTTTACTTACTACAACCAAGTGCGCATGCGCAGATTAACGCGACTTGCATTCAAAAACACACCATTCTGACTCCACCCCACACAAGCTTCACTTTGACACCTCACACGACCCATTCGAATCGTGAATAGCCCATCTCTACCCCAAACACACCCCTACATAGCACCCAAAATGCCCCCTTTCGCTACTACTCGTACTGATGACGTCACTGATGACGTCACAGATGACGCGGACATCCCTTAAATCGGAATGTACACCCCGAGAACTACAAGATGACACCTTCCAGGACGCATTCAAACCGTGAATAGCCCATCCCGACCCCAAATACCTTCATGTACTGCCCGAAAATGGCCACTTTCGCTACTACTCGTACCGATGACGTCACTGATGACGTCACAGATGACGGGAACATCCTTTAAATCGGAATGTACACCCCGACAACTACGAGATGACACCCGGTGGTGGCGTTGGTGGCGTTGGTGGTGGCGTTGGTGGCGTTGGTGGTGGCGTTGGTGGCGTTGGTGGTGGCGTTGGTGGCGTTGGTGGTGGCGTTGGTGGTGTGCGGTGGTGGTGTTGGTGGTGTGCGTGTGAGTCTTTAAATATAGGAATGAACATGTGTCCATATGTATTGGTCCTCTCTCATGTGTCATCCTTGTTGTTGTTGTTGTTCTCTCTCCGGGGCTCTTAGAACTCGGCTCATGCACACACGCACACAGACAGACATACGCATACACACACGCACACGCATCAGACGCATACACACACACACACACACGCATAAACACACGCATACAGACGTATACACACACACACACACACACACACACTCACTCTCGCAAGCACACACAGACGCATACACACACATTCATACACACACGCACTCACACACATACACCCACATACATACAGATACATACACACACAGACGCATACACATACACGCATACACGCACACGCGTACATACACACACACACACACACCCGCAAGCCCACACACACACGCACGCGTACACACGCAAGCATACACACACACACACACGCACACACACACACGCACACAGACGTATACACACAGACACATGCACCCACATACACACAGATACATACACACAGACGCAGACACACATACACACGTACACACACACACACACGCACACACAGATGCATACACACTGACGCACACATGCATACGCACAATATGACTGACCATTCACATGCAGGCCATGAGAGCTTCTGACCTGGGCCTGATAGAAGGCCGGGATGGTGGAACATTCGTGAACATCCTAGGGTACATGGTGCGCCACAGAAGCGTGCACCTGTTTGACGTCCGCGCCTACATCCGGGTTCTTGTCGCTGATGTCCTCGCCTACATCCGAGTTCTTGTCGCTGACGTCCAAGTTGAACTGATTGTGCTAAAAATAGATCAACAGCTAGCTTGCTATAAAAAGGAAACGGCCTGGCCGTTTCATCAGACACTCTGTCAACCACCAAGATGTTCACTTGTACTACGTGCTCGAAATCATTCACTCGCCGGCACGACTTGCGCCGCCATGAGGCTACCAAGCACGATGGAACCGCCCGGTATAGCTGTACGATATGTAGGCCTACACTGTCGTTTCAGCGCCACGAACGTTCCATTCATGGGCCACCCAAGCGTCCATGCGAAGAATGTGGTCAACTCTTCAAACGACCCAGTCAGTTAAAACGGCATGAGCGTTTGATTCATGGTCCGTCACCACGGTATGAGGGACAACTTCCCACTAAAGAGGCACCCAGGAGGGACAGATCCACTGAAGATGAACCCGGAGAGGAGAATGCCACTGGTGATGCGATCACGGAGAGCCCGTCTATACCCACAGCTCAGAAGAGCCTAGATATCCAGCCGGTCCCTAGCATTACTGTTTCCAGTCATACGCCTGACAACAACGAACATTTTCTGGAAGATGCGGTGGATGTTCCCAGCGATCTCTTACCCGAAGAGCATCCAGTGAGTGAGATGTATCGACGCCATTGGTCCATGATCCGACACTGCTTCGACCGTCATCGCCCTATATTGGACTTGTACAATTTCCGACTGACCGACCTCGCCCGTGTACGCAGCTACGTGGAAGCCATCTTCAATGACCAACCTACGTCCTTCACATTAAATGTAGCATTTGGGTACATCTTATGCCATAAGATGACGCGTGAATTGTGCTATTTCTATTCCAGTGCCATCAACCCAGTGTACGACCATCCTTTCACCATTACCAATCGGGCGTCGCTAGAGACGATGCTGGCCCAACTGGACACTGTGGATCCCTTGGAATGGGCCAATGAACAGCGTCCCAACACCAAGTGGATAGTGGAGAGGGTCACCAATGTTACGTTCTTCGTGGTTAAACTGACCCACCACCCCCATCGGATGAAAGTATTCACCCATGCACTGATAGATACTCAGAATGCGCAAACAACTATCTGAGGATATGTTTCCTCAACGGTATCCTGGCCTGCCCGATGACGATTAGAACAAACGGTTCAGAGCGAACATGGCCGAAGATGGAACTTTCTGAAATGGCGACTTCTGATTGGACAAGAGTAGCCGAGAATACATCTAACGGACAGGAACGAATATGACAGATGCAAATGGCGGCCTCTGATTGGATAAGAATCTTCTTGAATTGTAAATATACCCGACGCGGCTCCCCCAGCGTAGGTATGATGTAACATTGGGGAGACTAAACTATATGAAAAAACTTCTTGTTGTTCTTGTTCTCTCATGTGTCATCCTTGTTGTTGTTGTTGCTGTTGTTGTTCTCTCTTCGGTCTATATCATGGCGTTATGGTTAGAGTGTTAAGGTGTAGCGACGGGCGTTGACGGGCGTCACTGCATTTCGAAGAATTAGTGACAATTCCATGGAATATCAGAGCTTCTGAGCTATTTCACCAGGGCGTTGAAGCATTAAGAATGGCGTTGGTGGGCGTTGCTACAAGATGACACCTCACACGACGCATTCGCACCGCGGATGGTCCATGTCTACACCAAGTAACATCCTTCACTGCTAAAAAATGCCCACTTTCGCTACTACTCGTACTGATGACGATTCTCGACTTGGGGATAGAGTGTGCTAAAAATAGATCATCAGCTAGCGTGCTATAAAAGGGAAGCGGCCTGGGCGTTTCACACCAACGTTTGATTCATGCCCCGGTACAGAGTCATACGCCTGACAACATCGAACATTTTCTGGGCGATTCCACCAAGGTGTTCACTTGCACAACTTGTCAGAGGCAGTTTACTCGTCTAGATAATTTACGACGCCACGACGCCTCCACCCACAACGATGTACGGTATACTTGTATAACCTGCGCAGGGTCATTTAATCGGGAGGATCAGTTACTGCGCCACGAACGTTCAATTCATGGGCGACGCAAGCGTTCATGCGAGGATTGTGGTCAACTCTTCAAACGACGCAGTCAGTTAAGACGGCATCAGCGTTTGATTCATGGTCCGTCTCCACGGTTTGAGCGACAACTTCCTACTGAAGAGGAGCCGCGGAAAATCAGACCCAGTGAAGATAAGCCCGGGGAGACGAACGCCAATGGTGATGCGATGAAGGAGAGGCCGCCTATACCCACAGTTCAGAAGAGCCTGGGTATCCAGCCGGACCCCAGCGTTACGGTTTCGAGTCATACGCGTGACAACATCGAACATTTTCTGGGCGATCTCTTACAGGACAACCATCCAGTGAGTGACATCGATCGGCGCCATTGGTCCATGACACGGCACTGTTTCCACCCTCTTGGCCCTATTCAAGATATTTACAATTTTCCACTGACCAACCGCACCCGTCTACGCAGCTACGTGGAAGCCATCTTCAAAGATCAACTACGGCCTTCAAATTGAATGTCGCTTTCGGGTACATCTTACGTCACAAAAAGACGGGCCAGTTACGGTATTATTATCCCGGCAATAATATCTATGTGTCTGACCAGCCGTTCACCGTCATTAACCGGAGGCCACTAGAGACGATGCTGGAGATACTGGACACCGTGGAACCCTTGAGATGGGCACATCGTCAACGCCCCAACATACAATGGGTGGTAGAGAGGGTAACCAATGTCACGTTTTTCCTGACCAAGCTGACCGACCACCGCCATCGGTTGAATGCGTCACCCACGCACTGATGAATACCATAACATGCCGCACATACTCTCTATGTCTACGTGCTGATCGTTGACTTGAGCTCAGTAAACACTTGTACCTAATGTGACGGTGCGTTAAATAATAAAACATGGTGTTTGATATTTCAATTTGTTTTGCTGTTAACATACTAAACATACCCAGGGCGACTCTCCCAGCCTGGGTATGATGTAACATTGGGGATAATAAACTATATAAACATTGCTGAACTTGATGTTATTCACGACAACCGCTATCCGATTGTATAATACAGAATATATAATTAGTCTAGCCCCCACATCTAGCCTTCACATAGATACCTCACTCGGCCCAATAGGCCCATGAGGGGCTCGGCTAGACCCCAAAAACGTCTATTTCCATACTACGGCCAGGCTGCGCATGCGCAGAAGACGATATTTCAACCCCACACCCACGCCATCAGAGACTCCCTCACATAGGCTTCACATGGATACATCACACGGCCCATTCGAACCGTGAATAGCCCATCTCTAGCCCAAACACACACCCACATACCCCCCAAAATGGCTGCTTTCTATACTACGGGCCACTCTGCGCATGTGCAGACTATTGAACACGAACGAACCATTAGTGTAGGCAAGTGCTCCTCCACGAGAGCTTCAAAATAAGACCTCACTCGACCCCATTGGACCATTAGGGACTCACCTAGACTCCAACATGTCCACCCCGTATGGCCCTATACACCCATAGCCATGCAGTATAGGCATATGGGCCTACCCAGGCCTCGGTGACCTTTTTCAAAAATTTCACCGTTTCGCTCCGGGACACTTCCTATCGTGTTTTTAATGACGAGACTAAGAAAACAAATCCAAACAACCCTACGGCAAATGTCTAGAAGTAGGTTTCCCAGTAGGATAAACATCGGTCCTATACCCCCAGTATGGGACTATATGGCTCTATATGGGGCTCCTCGAACTTTTTCAAAAATTTCACCGATTCGCTCCGGGACACTTCCTATCATGTTTGTCTTGACGAGACTAAGAAAACGAGACCCCACACCCTACCGCAAATGTATAGAAGTGGGTTTCGCAGTGGGACAAACATCGGTCCTATACCCCTATATGGGCTATATGGTACTTTTCCAAAAAAATCAACGATTCGCTCCGCGACACTTCCTATCATGTTTGTCTTGACGAGACTAAGAAAACGAGACCCCACAACCTATACCGCAAATGTCGAGAAGTAGGTTTCCCAGGATGGTCCTATTTCCCCCATACCCCATATAGCCATTTTCCAGTAATTTAGAATAAAGTCCGTGTTCCGTATTTTTTCAGGAAAATTTTTACATACACCCACCCTGGAACTAGGGGGAGATAACTCTATTGATAGGCAAGCCCCGTTAAGCCCGGCGATCTATATACCCCCCATACCCCATATTTTTTCAGGATTGTTCGATAAAGTCCGAGTTCCGTTTTTTTTTTCAGGAAAAATTTTACATGCACCCACCCATGACTGGATGCCCCTTTACCTAGGCTTCACATGGATACCTCATACAACTCCATCGGCCCATTAGTGGCTCCCCTAGCTCCAAAACGTCTAGCGGGACCCATACAGGGTCCAGTTTTCGACACTAGGTGACCACATCCCGACGAAATGGCCAGTTTTCGACATCGGATGTGCCGCCATCTTGAACATACGTGCCGCCATCTTGGATATGGCCCATAATGCACCGGGTCAAAATACTCGCTTCTGATTGGCTGAGAGCTCTGTGGCGGATTTGAAATACTCGCTCCTGATTGGACGAGAGCTCCGCATTGCGTCGGCGCATGCGCAGAATGATATTCCTACCGCACACCCAGCCCATCAGATGCCCCTTCACGAATGCTTCACTTTGATACCTCACTCGACCCCATTGGTCCACTAGGGGCTCCCCTAGCTCCAAAACGTCTATTTCCATACGCTTTGGGCACCGCGCATGCGCAGAATGCCGATATGTCAACCCTGCACCCAGCCCATTAGATGCCCCTTCACATAAGCTTCACTTTGATACCTCACTCGACCCCATCGGACCATTTTATCTAGGGACTACTTTTTCTCCGCGGAAGCTTTTTCCCGCGACCGAATCACCGCCAAAACCACTGCCAGGCCGCATCACCTCGGATGAATACATTCTGAATACATCCCCTCCAACAATTGGAACTCTCCTGTGTTGGCGGTAGCTTTTGGTGATTCTGCCGGAACTATAGTACACTTGACCTCTCCTCCTCAAATCCTCCCCAAATGACCTCTACATCCGGGTGAACATTAACTCGAAATGGCTTATATATACTTACTGCCGTCGTCCATTAAAGAATATCGCCCATAATCCAAAGACCTATTCCATATTCCATATAACATCATTAACACCAAATTAAAAAAAAACATAGTATACATAAGCATAGGCTAGTTTCCTGCAAAGGAGGAGCGGTCGACAGTTTTCAATGATGCCGGCAAGACATCATGACGTTTCAAATATATCCAATCCGTATCGCTGATCAGTATTGTATAATCCATATGATATTCGTTGTAAAGTTGTTATATAGAGAATGGTGTATCTCAGTCACGCTTCGATTGTGACTGTTCATATAAGAACCATGAGGATATTGAATTACATGGGTTCATACGACCCCTAGCCTCGGGTTAAGCGGAAGTAAACACAATTTACGAAACGTAACGCCATAGATCTTGCACGCTACGCTCGTATTTTGCTATCAGCATGCGATATGTATAATTTGAGAAACATTGAGTGGAGGCTCTTGGTGGTATAGCCCTGTTTTATAAGTTGCTGCAACAATGTTTGTGGCGCTGATTAAAATAGTCACATTTAACACAGGATCTAGTAAATGCTACTAGGCGAGATATATATATGCGATATGCAGGTCCCACCGGAATATTACTGTCCAGAAAGGGATAGTTTACGATGCCGAAATTGTAATCAATCCGGCGAGAGAGAAGATCCGCTTCATTTATAGGTCCAAATATGATGTGCCGGTAGGGATATCTGCAGTTTCGGTGGATATATATATAGCGATTATCCACAGCGACAAGATCGTCTAAAAATGCGTTTGGTGAATGAGAATGAACGGGATTTGAATTGATCGGTTTTTGAAAGCGCCTGCATATAGTCATATTCATGAGAGAACAGATATAGGTCGGCTAACAGGGGTGCACGATTAGTACCCATTGAAATACCTATATGATATATTGTGTTGCCAAATTTCACAAGGATATTTTTAATGACAAATACAAGCAACTCTTTAAACAAAGAAACATCTCATGAATGATATATCTTGTTTGTAGTAGAGCTAAAGAATGCTTTATGGCTTCTGACATTAATATATCTACTATCAGTTTTCTTGAACACAGACACTATTAATGAAATCAGACGGTCAGTAAGATCCTGTTGAGGGATTATAGTATAGAGAGTCGAGAAATCCCATGTGGATGCAAATCACAGATATGTGTCAATTGAAAATTAATTATGTAGGTTCTTTTAGGACCAGGCACAATCACAACAGGAGGTGAATGAATGAACCACAACAGACAGTTCTTCACTGACTGCACAAACTGGTTTAGATGAGTTAGCTTTTCGAACTAATACAGGTTGCTTACAGTGGTGTGACACTGGCAGGGGTTTGACTCACACCTGTCTTGGATAACTCCAACACAGCTTTGTATTGTCCTTCATATTGTAAAAAACTTGTTAAAATACTTTCGAATGGAATTTTATTTTCTGACATAGTCTTTGTTATATCAGTGATTTCATACAATTTTTAGAACCATCTTTCAAGAGTCTATGTTTATTCTGTATTGTCTTGCAGTGTCTTGCAGTGCCGAGACGCTTTGTTCCTGTAATTATATTTTCCACTTTACATTGTTTGTGAAAAGGGGTGTCATATTCACATTCAGCAAGGTTTTGGGGATCATTTTGGTAAATGGTATTGTCCACCAACTATATTGCCAATTTAGTGACCAGACCACCTGTGATTCTGTTAAAAAAGGCAACTGAACATATATCAGCCCCTTAGCCAAATTACGTTACAATGTAGACATACATTCTTCAGTGTGAGAAACAAACTCCTACCGGACAGGTAAAGATATTCAAATACAGGAGCAAAACTACTTAGAGGCAACCATGTTTTACGTAGCTATTTTGTACCTACACCAACGTTTCTATCACACTGGGTGCCATTATAGTTTGACGGTTACCTCGAATGTAAAACAAAATATTATTAAAATGTAGACGGCAAACAAGTATCGGTAAAAAAGTTTCATTTGAAACAGCTAAATATTTCTGTAAAACTGTGTCTCACCGCGGCACTGACTGCATCTACTTTTATGGAGCTACCACCAAACTGTCCAAATACATCTATATTGATTACATCTATATTGAGACATTAGTCGAGTTTCAAGCGTACGTTGAGAAGTTATTTCAGTGAATGTATGAGTTAAGTTTGTGCAAACGCCAGACTAACATTGCTTGCATTTTAATAATCAAGGATTCAATTAAGGGTAGTCATTCTGCTATGATCATCTTAGTGTCGCCATGGAATTAATATATCCATGTAATAGCCATGTAATTGCTGCCTTATTATATAAAATAATGGTTTTGCTTTGAATCATGTTAGCACGCTTTTCTATTCTGTAACTGACAAGTCTCAACGCATTGGCCCGCTGGTTGAGGGGCAGGATTTGCTCTGCAGATGACACATCCAAAATACTGACGACACAGCAGTAGTAGCGATAACACGGCACAGAGCCCCTTTTGACGAGTGCGCAGGTGTTTCTGCGCAGATTTGTGGCGGAAGTGTGGAGGGTCGGGGGATTCCCCAGTGGGGGTTTCCCAATGACGATCACGTGATCAAGGCATGTGAACAGGGGTCACTGAGTGCAAGTGTGGGTGGGTGGTGGATGGTGGGTTTAAGATGGCGACTGTGGTGGGTGGGTGGTGGATGGTGGGTTTAAGATGGCGGCTGTGGTGGGTGGTGGATGGTGGGTTTAAGATGGCGGCTGTGGTGGGTGGTGGTGGATGGTGGGTTTAAGATGGCGGCTGTGGTGGGTGGTGGTGGATGGTGGGTTTAAGATGGCGGCTGTGGTGGGTGGTGGATGGTGGGTTTAAGATGGCGGCTGTGGTGGGTGGGTGGTGGATGGTGGGTTTAAGATGGCGGCTGTGGTGGGTGGGTGGTGGATGGTGGGTTTAAGATGGCGGCTGTGGTGGGTGGGTGGTGGATGGTGGGTTTAAGATGGCGGCTGTGGGAGGTGGTGGTGGATGGTGGGTTTAAGATGGCGGATTGTAGAAAAACGTATAAAAGCAGGCGATTTTTAGGGGTGGGGTGTATTCATTGCACTACCCTGCGGAGCACTCTGACTGACCTGACCTGACCAGCCTGCCTGCCTATCCAGCCTGCCTGCCTGCCTGCCTGCCTGCCTCACCTCTAGCCAGCCTCACCTGCCTGCCTGCCTGCCTCACCTCTAGCCAGCCTGCTTGCCTACCCGCTTGTATTAGACGAAAGCATGAGACGTGGAGAAGATTTTCCCTGGGACCCAGCAGTACCTCCGGTTGAAGTCTTGCCTGAAGACGAGCGTGTGAGGGAGACCCGCACTCTTACACCGGACTGCACCCTATTGTTGTATCCCAAACGTGTGGAGCTCATCGATGACGACAGTAGGTGTTGGTGTACGTCTGAACCAGCGCGTGTCTCCTTATCCCCGGAAGGCTGGACTACCTTGAAACGGTGTTATTGGGTGACCTCGACGGTGATAACATTCACCTGTGTGACGACGTCTACATTTTCCGCGGTCCCCATTTTGCTCGACTCCTCTGTCTCAAGCAAGGTGGTTTTACTCTGGACCCTGATCTATGGACAGCATTGGAAAAAGTAATCCCCATGGTCGATGAAGTACTATCTCTATAGGAGCCACATAACCCATCAGAATAGTACGTATCACGGACTACACCCGTAGAGCTAGGCGCGCATGTGTGACCTGGTCTATAAAACACGTCCCTCTGGATCCTACACCTTCATTTCTACGGTTGCAGAGCCATGGCGGAGATCCAGCCCCATGCGACTCGCATTTTACAGTATGCCACCGTGGTGAATTCATTCACGGGTTACCGAGCAGTGGTCCGGTCCATGTTTGCAGATGGCGACGACAACGAGGGACGACGCCAGATCCTGAACGAGTTCACAGAAGCGGTCCTCCACAGAGTGCACTCGATGGAGAGGCGTGCCATCACTCTCCACTACTGGACTATGACAGCCATCCTTGATGCTCGGGCTATGGCCCACGAGCGCTCACGCCGGAACCAGCACCGGCTGGTTGGCCTCATACTAGTCTGTGCCCTATTGACCCTGGCGCTGTGGTATTGACACTATAAATATCAGGGTCAGACAGAGTGTGTGTCATTCACCGTTCGACATTTGGAGCAAGCATGTCACCAGTCCTACGAGCCATCCTACCCCTTACACCCCAGGTGGGGTTACACGTCTATGAAGATAAAGTCACCCTGCTGGAAGACCGGGATGTCTGTGGGTGGGATCCGGAGTCCACATCCACTACGGTGACGGCTGGACCAAATTTAAACGCGTGTTGAGCGATGAGCTCGACGGACACCTCATCCACATAGACAATGCCATCTACGTATACCGTGGGCCTTTCTTCGCACACCTGGGCCGCTACCAAGATGCTACGCGAAGCTTCACCCTAGACCCCCATCTGTGGTCAGCCTTGGAGAAAGTAGTGCATATTGTGGACCAGCTGTTTACACCGGACCAGCGATCATCAGACGAGTTGGCGTGGGCTCGTGCTATGGAGGACGCGCTGGCTGAACCCCATGAACAACTACATGAACCCGACGACGACGAGGCCATTGATTACCCGGCTGAACTGAGTCAACCAACACAACGGTGGTAGAAACTTGTTATAAATAAACCATACTCTCCGGGTCCATCATCATTGTGTCACCATGAAGCGCTGGGAGAAGGTGTTGGATAACTTATACTACAGTCCTGACAGTCCGGCGGCCTATAGTGCATTGTCGGCTCTCTATCGAGCGGCCAAACCCCAGGGGATACAACGTGCACAAGTCCGAGATTGGCTAAGAAAACAAGACACCTTACATCGAGCTGTCCGTCGCCGTTTTCTACGGAACCGGGTCATCGTGGGAGGAATAGATGCCCAGTGGCAAGCGGATTTGGTCGATATGAGCGCCTTTGCCAAACACAATGATGGGAATCTATATATCTTGACGTGCATCGATATCCTATCCAAGTATGCGTGGGTGGTACCCATCCGGACGAAAACGGGGGCGAATCTCATAGCGGCGTTCAAAGACATCTTCAAGACCGGGCGCAAACCTTTGTATTTGCAAACCGACGAAGGCACGGAATTCCTCAACAGACCGTTCCAAGCCTTTCTGAAAGCCCAGAAGGTGTTTTTCTTCCATACGTACAACGAGACCAAGGCATCCAAGGTGGAAAGGACATTTAAAGGTCGCATGTATAAATATTTCACCTATAAGAATACAAGGCGGTACATCGATGTTCTCCCGAAACTGGTGAGGGGTTACAATCGAGCCTATCATCGAAGTATACAGAGAGCCCCCATTACCGTGACCCAACGCAATGAAGCCCAAGTCCGGCGTGTCTTGTACCCCAGGCCATCGCAGCGAACGACGAAGGAGATGTTCAAGGTCGGGGACCCTGTACGGATCAGTAAAGTCAAGGGCAAGTTCGAGAAAAGTTACTTGCCCAACTGGAGCGATGAGCACTTCCTGATTAAACAGCGCCTACCCCGACAGCGGCGAGTCTACGAACTGGAAGATCTTCAAGGGGAACCGTTGCTAGGCACGTTTTACGAGATGGAATTACAGCCTGTCGTAAAATCACAGCAAGACTACTACTACACGGTGGAACAGATTTTGAAAACGGAACGTCGACATGGGAAACTGTTTCATTTCGTGAAATGGCAAGGCTGGGCCAGTTCCTTCAATTCCTGGGTCGCTGCCAACCAGGTGAAACGGCTATAAAACCAGACACCACTGCCGTCCTCCTACATTCCACGTCCGACCATGAACACGGTGCAACCGTCTCTGAACACAGCGTCTTCCAAAACGCGCAAAGTGCAAGTAGGCTTTGGTGTACTAGTGCTAACCCTGCTGAGTGTGTTGTACGGAGGTGTGTTTTACGACGTAGCCTATGTCAGCATGTTACTTAACCAACTGAGAACACCAGCCATCAGTGAAACCGGTCTACAGAGAGCACCAGTCGTATCCAGCCCAGTCACCACCACCACCACCACACCTCGTGTACAAGCCACAACGCGTGTAAGCTCCACACTTACACCAAGAACACCCACTACGTCTGAAGACCCACCGGATTTCATCCCTCACAGTGAACCGACAACGACGACGACCCACGTTGTACCCATCACCACCATCATCATCCCTGAACGTGAAAAGACAACGACAACCGACGTTGTGCCCACCACCACTCCAGTTCACTCGTAACAAATTTACAAGAGCGGGTTACCACGACAACGGATACACCTCCAACCATGGACCCTCGGTGGCAGCATCCCTTCACCTGCGTCATCGCAGGACCGACGGGCTCCGGCAAAACGCACTTCGTCAGGAAGCTCCTCGAACACGCCGACAGCATGATCACTCCACCCATTGCCAGAGTCGTGTGGTGTTACGGAGAATGGCAGGAAGCGTATGCAGCAATGCCCCACATCACGTTCGTGGAAGGCCTACCTAACCTGGCCGATTTGGAACCCGACACCTTGGTGGTTCTGGATGATCTCATGGCGGAGACGGATGCGCGGGTCACCCAACTCTTTACCAAAGGCAGCCATCATCGACGGCTCAGCATCATCTACATTGTGCAGAATCTGTTCAGTAAAAACAAAGAACATCGGAACATCAGCTGAAATGCCCACTACATGGTGGTCTTCAAAAACCCGAGAGATATCACTCAACTGCTGCACCTGGCGAGACAGATGTATCCCGGCCGCACACCGTTTGCATTGGAAGCCTTTAAAGATGCCACAACCCCTCACCACGGGTATATGCTCTTCGACCTGAAGCAAACCACCCCCGACCACCTTCGACTACGGACCGGCATCTTTCCCGGAGAGATTCACCACGTGTACATGCAAAAATAATGTAAACACACCTACAGTGGCTCCCCCAGCTGGGGTGTGTGTGTTTTGATGATGGGGATAATAAAAAAGAATGAATACCACAGCAGGGTTATGTTCTCTGAAGTAGATAAAAAGAGCAGAGTTGTGGGTTCTAGCATTAGTTGTACAGGATGTCTGCGCGAGTACGGAAGCACGCTCCACGCTCCGTGTATTGAAGACGGCCCCACCCGAGTTAGTCCGAACCATTGTACGCGGTGCGGACCCTGCTCTCGTGTGCTGTCTGTGCGAGATTGGACTCAATATCTTAAAAGGCAACGTACCACTGACTCCGGCTCAGAAGACCAAGTTGACCAAGCATAAGACAGGTCTCCGAACCTTAGTCCAGAAGCGAGTGTCTCAAACACAAAAGAAAAAGGTGTTACAGAAAGGTGGATTTCTCGGGGCCATCTTAGCACCGTTGGCCGCTTCCGTGTTGGGTCCAGTATTGGGTGGACTCTTCGGCCGACAATGAACCACACGAAAAAAATGGACCTCGTCGAACCTCGGCTCCTTCAAAACCTCCAATCGCCCTACCCTGTCCCACCTACGGTGAAGACAATAAACACCCTCGATGGAGAGATGCAACAGATCTTACAGAGACCGGGGTTAAGCGATAGTGAGAAAGCACAACGGTACAATGAGACGCTTCAGCGGTACATGACGTTCATGGACCAATACAAAAGCCTCTCTGCTCCAGCACCACCACCATCACCACGTGACACACCGCCGACCTCAGCACCGCTCCAACAGCCAGGTGGGGTACCTTCCACAGCTCCACAGTGGGTCGAAGACGAAGTCCTGAAGAGTGTACCTGCCTCGTTCAAGAAACAAGCTAGACTGGTATTACAACGGATGAAACAGAATCCTAACATGACTTGGAATGATAAAGGTGAACTCCTGGTACAGAATCAGGTGGTCCCCGGGACCCACATGACGGATTTAGTGAATGACCTGATGCGTCAACGCAGGATGCACACGGATCCTCGAGGATGGGAGGTCTTCGCTCAAGGCTTGAAAGACATGCATGTACCACAGGAATTGGTGGGGAACCCCGAGCGCTGGGCCTTTATGCAGAATGTGAGTACACCACCAGAACCTTGGGAACCGGAGTCACCTCCCAAATCACCACCACGGCGGGCGCCTACGTTTTCACCCCTTTTACCACGCCACCCCCTGCAACCATCAAGAGCTAAATCACCGCGACCATCACGACGATTAGCGCCCAAGGGCTGGGAGAAGTATTAAAACCAACAGCAGCAGCAGGACAGCTCAGTCATCATGTTTTACCTCACCCTACCCAGTAACAGCTCGGCTGATGTGTTTCCTGACAACACCTTGACCAAGTACGTGACCCAGTTGCCGCAACCGTTGCATTTACCTGGACGCTGGGAATGTGGACTCGTGGATATCCAATACCCTTACTCGTGGTACAACGTGCGAGCCAATGAAGTATGGTACGAGGTGACCTACGAAGGACAAGAAACTCGACTCAAACTACCCGAAGGTCAATACGATACCCCCAAGGAGTTCATGGGTGGGCTGAGAAGTCTGATGCATTATAAATCTCTACGAGACGTCACGAATACTTTAAAACCCATCAAATCTTTCCCCTTCAAAAATCATGTGGACTTCGATTACAACGCACACAACGACAAGGCCAATCTCACGCTCAGCCCCAACGTGAGTGTCGAACTCAGTGGTACCCTACAGCAAATGCTGGGTTTCAATTACCAGGGGTACGCTGGCCCCACCGGCGAGATAGGCCACATCCCGATGGACATGCGTGGTGGTATGTATGGCCTGTACGTCTACTCGGACGTGGTCGATGCACACATTGTCGGCGACAGCAACGTACCTCTACTGCGCGTCTGCCCGGTGAAAGGCACGTATGGAGCTCAAGTCACCCACAGTTTCGGGCATATCGTGTATCTACCGGTCAGTCAGACCGATATTAGCTCCATCGTCATCGATATAAGAGACGACACGGGACGACCGGTGGCATTCGAACGAGGAAAAGTGGTGCTGACACTTCATTTCCGTCAAGTCCGAGCGGTTCACTTTGCATAATGAAGGTGCCTTATCAATGCCATACAGCCAGTTACGTCGATCATTACACCAAACAGGCCGGGGTAACTTTCCTGTCTTTGCGGGTACACGCATGCAACGAGGACATGGGCTGGGGAACATACTCGGGAGCATCGTCAAAACGTTTCTGCCCTTGGTGACGCGTGGGGTCAAAGCGATCGGCAAACAAGCGGTGCGCAGTGGACTGCAAGTGGCCGGTGATGTCTTGGGGGGTACGGCACCCAAAGAATCCTTGAAACGGCGGGCCAAAGAAGCGGGAGGCGTCTTGGTGGCCAAAGCACAACGCACCGTAGGGAATAAAAGAGCTGCCCCACCGAGACCACGCACCAGTCGACGACCGACCCAGCGACGACGCACATCGAAGAAGACCAAGGATATCTTTTCTTAAAGATGGCTTTCATGCATGCCGAGTCGTGTCCTTCTACCAACAGTGAATTTGATTTATGGACCGTCCCACCTACTCAGACCAGTGCCGAAGAGGGTCAATGGGTGGAACATCTGCCCCTTTCCAGCATTACAGCCACAGGCCCCATTGAATTCACCATCACCAACGCAGATACGACCTACCTGGATTTAGCCCATACGTACCTATATGTGAAAGCTAAAATCACCAATAAAGATGGGACAGTCCTGAAAGCAGATGCACCCGTGGGTCCAGTGAATCTCTGGCTTCATTCGCTATTCCAGCAAGTGGATATAGCCCTGAGTGATAAACTGGTGAGCGCCTCGACGAACACGTACCCGTATCGAGCCTACATCGAAACGCTGTTATCCTACGGGCGTGACGCTAAAAAGTCGTATTTGACAGCCCCGTTGTTCTACCGAGATACCCCAGGCAAGATGGAAGCGAGACCTGATAACGCCGGCTACACGGAGAGAGTGGATTTCACAGCAGAGAGTCACTCGGTCGATATGATGGGACGTCTGCATGCGGACTTATTCATGCAGGACCGATACCCCTTGAATGGAGTACCTGTCAAAATACGACTAGTGCGCGCAACGCCTGCGTTTGCCTTGATGGCCCCGAATGAGGACCTCGAGTATAACATTGTCATCCAAGAGGCAAGTCTGTTTGTACGCAAAGTGAAACCGAGCCCAGGTGTACAGTTGGGGCACATCAGAGCCTTGGAGAAAAAACCAGCCCAGTACCCGATTCGACGAGTACAGACCAAGGTCTTTTCCGTTCCTAAAGGCAATATGATTGTCAATCAAGAAAACCTGTTCCTGGGGGATTTGCCCAAGCGTTTAACCCTAGCCTGTGTGGAGAACGTGAGTTATAATGGGACTCTCTCGAGGAATCCGTTCAACCTAAAAGCGTTCAACATCAATTTCGTGGCCCTGCATGTGGATGGCCAACAGGTACCGGCACGCCCCTTACAACCTAACTTTGGAACGGACAATTACATCCGGAGCTATCTGAACCTCTTCACAGCAACTGGCCAAATCAACCAAGACGAGGGAAATATGATCAGTCGAGACGATTTCGGCAGCGGGTACACATTGTTCTGTTTCGATCTGACTCCCACCTTAGACAACGATCATCAACTGAGTCTCATCAAGAAAGGCAACTTACGCTAGGAACTGCACTTCGGGACACCTTTACCGAAAACCATCAATGTGATCTGCCACGCTGAGTTTGACAACATCATTCAAATCGATAAAAGCCGTAACGTGCTGTGTGACTTCGCCACCTAACATGGATACAGACCAGATAACCACGGTGCTGGAGACTGACCCAGGAACACGTAGGGTCTTTCAAGGGGTGTTCGCCCGAGACGTGTTCCCATTAGACCGTGTGTATCCGGCTGCTTACGTCCTGAATACAGACCCGATGGATCGGCCCGGTGAACACTGGGTGGCCGTGTACTTGACAGAAGAGCAGGGTGAATACTTTGACCCGTACGGCCTACCACCCCTTCATCCCGATTTAACAGACTTCATGGATCAAGGCACAGAGACGTGGTGTTGGAATACTAAAACGTTGCAAAGCCTGGACAGTATGGTGTGCGGACAATATTGCTTGTTTTACCTGTACCATCGATGCCGGGGAAGACCCTTATCTACCATCGTCCACATGTTTGACGAGTACCCCAAGGCCGAGGACCGAGATGTACTCGTCTATGACTGGGCCGCCCATCATTTCAATGTACAAGTCCCGTTCTGGGCTTGAATTCTTTCAATGTACATACGCCCGCTGTTCTGGGCTTGAATTCTAGCAAGCCCCTTGTTCTGGGCTTCAGGTTTCACGTGGTTGTTCTCACGTTGTTGTTGTTCACTGAATATAAAAAAAAAGATCTCACCAAAAAAAAAACCTGTCTTGTGTGTTTTATTCATAATGCATCTGGAGATTCAGTCAAACTGAAATCAGTGGTGTAGGCTGGGGCCAAAATATCACCCATCAAGGTTAGAATGCAAGCGCACTATAGTAAAAATAGAGAGCCAATGAGATCAGCCCACAGACCAAGTACGTGTATTTGGTCTAGGTTTGGAGCGGGGCATTTCATTGAAGTGCGTGTATACGGTGAGTGAAGAGACTCGTCCAACACGTATAGATTATGACTATAAGTTCTATGTATTCTCCGAACCTTGCCGAAAGGGAGACCGTTTGACAGGTGACCTTTTGATCCGCGCGTGCGCACTGCCGGTGATGACGCGCACTGCCGGAGAACCCCCGCGCGCGCGCTGCGTGCTGTGGCGGGCCAGGCCGGTGAAAAAGTTCCGGAGGTTGAACATCCGGACGTCTAAGGACGTCTCTTTCAGTGCCCGGGATGTGACCCATCAATACCCAGCAACCCAACAGAGGTGTTAAGACCATGATATAACCTGCTCGGAGCATGGTTAGTACGAATGATTCGGTGGTGGTGGTGGTGTTCAATAAAAAAACTGCATGAAAACCCAAGTGAAGTTCGAATATTTATTAAGGTGAACAAGTGACCAAGAATGTATGTACAAGTATATAAGAACGTTGCAAACAAGAATTGAGGTGAACGTATGTATAGAGAGAGAGAGAGAGAAATCACAGTGGAGTATATAACAGTTCAACCGAGTCCTCGCACTGACGTATATCGAGTACTTATTCAAAAGAATGACAAACAAGTTCATGGTGTAATGTATATATAGAGAGTTATTTAGAGTCCAAATATGTATGTCCATTAGAAAAGTCCGGGTATAAGATATGTTCACAAGTCCAAGTAAGTGGTACTGATGCCATCGGCCAACACTTTCCGTTTCGGGTAGAAAAATGTGAAGGCATCTCGTTTCTGGATGTAGGTTCGCATCTGGTGGTCGACGACCCGGAATCCTCGGTTAGTGCCACTCGCACTGGTCTGGCTTTGGAGCACGTCCAGGTACAAGGCTTTGTCGATATTGGGGTCACGCCGATTGACTCCTTTGCAACTGAACTTATTGTTTCCATCTCCACCGTAACAGAAGTAGGTCTTGGACGACAGGGCGTTCATGGCATCTCCACTCCACTCCAGCTTAAACAGGCCCGGCGTCCGCTTGTCGTACTGGTAATGGTCACGTCGAGGTAGCCACTGGTCCCGTTCCACCTCATACTGTGCGCGTAACTCCGGTTTCACCAGGGACTCCCAATCCGCATTAAAGACGGCCATGTAGGCAGAGTCCGTGTCCATTTCCATGAGTTGCCAATCGGCTGGGTGGAAATACACACCCATGAAATCGTAGAGGAACTGGAGCATCCTCAGTTTGGCCACCTGGTATACCATACATCCAATTTGGAGGGGCAGGTTGTAACGAATGACCTTTTTGGCTAAAGAGATTTCATAGGTATCATCATCGATGACGTCGACGGACCGAAACAGAGGCGAGTTGATCTTTTTGCGGGCTTGTTTGGTTGTACAGATATTGACGTTGACGTGCTTGTCTTGGTTGGTGACCGTTTTTCCGTAGTAACCATTGCCTGTCAATTTCCAAGATTCACCGATGATGGCCTGACTAGGATCTTGATCGCCTTGACGACGGGCAGACGTGACGATGTCGGCATTCCGCGCGAAACAGGCGTGGGGTATATACTGAAGGACTTGGTACACGCGCGTCACTTCGAGACCATGGCTCATGTACCACTGTAGCAGAGGGGTACCCAGCAAGATTTTCTCTGCCCACATACTCCCAATCAACATTCGACGAGGTTGTTTCAATACGTCATGTTCCTCAGCATAGGCGCCCATGGTCTCTCCAATGTCAGCCCGACCCACCAGCGTGTTCTTGAAGATAGGCGGGCACTGGGCGAAGAGGGGCTTGAGATGGTCGGGAACATGGAGGTCGCATTCCACAAATCCATACAGGGTCCCGGAACGAACGGCGTCGAAAAGCTGTGGCAGGGTCAAGAGTGGTCGGCGACTCAACGGGTACTCGCGCGCTTTAAGGAAGTCGCGTAAGTGTGGGAGGGTCTGGCACATGGTGTGAAATTCACACTCCCACAGTTCGATCAGATCGTACCCCAACTCTTTGACGTAATCTCCATTCTCCACCACTTCTGTTCGTAATTCTTCTGCTGATTTCCCACGTCGTTCGTTGAAGCGTCCAGCGCTGAAAGGACATTGGTGGCCGTGCCAGTAACACCCATAAAATTGAAATACGGTCGGTGTTCCTTGTACAAGGGCAAACCCATCGACGGGGAGTCGACGATCTCCTATGCGCTTCTCTGTGGCGTTGGTCTGATGGCGTATATAAATTCCCCGTCGATCGGCTTCCCAATCCAACCACTGGTCGGCGAGATGTTTGTACGGCGTACGTTGAGGTGTGAAATGTTGACCGTCTGTCCACCAGCGCGTATAATGCCCGCTGGGCATGGGTTGGGAGAGCGACCACAGGTACAGGGCATTGGCGTCGAATCCAATGATTTTGGCACAGGGTTTTCCACCGGGAAGCGTAGTGACATCCTTCTCATGGTAGCGGTGAAAAATAAGGCTAGGTCCGCCGACGATGTTCTGTTTTAAACAATCATACATGTCCTCATCTTTTTGTTGTATCAGTGAGAAGTAGGTAGGACACTCTTGGAAGAGATGGCGAAGCGCGAGACCCGGTAAACTCAAACACTCCTTGAAGATGTCCACGTGCATCTCGCGACGAAAGAGTTGAACCATTTTCTCGGCCGCTTCGAGGAAAGGAACCACATCTAAGTTGTTATACCACACCAGGAAATCTCGCAAGGTGTGCATGTGTTGGTCATTCCATACCTGCTGTAGTTCCCGGTACGTGTCTTCGGGACATTCCACTTGCTTGAGATCGTCATAGAACGCGTCCCGGGGTGGCAACTGTGTTTCCTCCAAGCGGTCGAGCGTCGATATGTAGGTGTAAGGGAATCTCCCTTTGGTTTGTGCACAGTCATAGGCCTTCACCCACTGATCGTAGCTATAATTAGGTGCTAAGTAGTTCCGTACATCCAGGAAATGGAGTGATGTGGTGGTGAGGGCCATGTGGTTGTTGATCTTTTTGTTGCCACATGAACAGGTACAATAAAAGCGTACCTGAGATACAACACATATCACGAATCGTTAGATTCTTGATATGTGCTTTAGAATAGGTTAACCAGAAGATTATTCTGTGAAGTCATGTGACGCAGTCAGTATGTCGGCACCTCTTTCCACTTCCCTTATATGTGTTGTAATTTTTTCCTGTATATGGCGAGATTCTGCTGGTGGACGTTTCGTCCCCGAGGCCCGCCCCCTGTACAGACCTTTTGGTCTTTGATATATGTTGGCACTTGTGGGAAGTTGATGCTGGGTCGACATCGGGCATTACAGACTAGTCTTTGTGTTAAATGCCGTCATTTACATCTGACGACGATACAGCTCACCAATCTCCAATGTACGAGTTGTCACAGCGAAACAGCTCACCAATTACCAGTATACGAGTTGTCAGAGCATTTCCATCATAGCTCTCTAGATTTGTATCTAATACCGCTTATGCCGGTGCTAGGGGCCGTGTGGTCATATCATCCAAGTTGCCACATGAACAGGTACAATAAAAGCGTACCTGAGATACAACACATATCACGAATCGTTAGATTCTTGGTATGTGCTTTAGAATAGGTTAACCAGAAGATTATTCTGTGAAGTCATGTGACGCAGTCAGTATGTCGGCACCTCTTCCCACTTCCCTTATATGTGTTGTAATTGATGGTATCGGACTGGGCCAAGTAAGGGTAGAGAAATTCCTTCACCATGTTCAGATCGTATCGCCCCGAGTTGGATCCGAGCACTGGTAACTGGCTTAAGTATTGCAGGAAGCGGATTTTCAATTTCTCTGCATACGGTTTAGGTAAAGGCACATCCTGCAGTTGCAGCCCACTGTGTTCCATTTCCTGTCGGTCAAATATTTTCCCACTGTGCTCCATTTCCTCTCTGTCAAATATTTGCCCACTATGCTCCATCTCGGACTCTTCATCGTCACTGAACGATACACCCAGTGTAGGAATCCGGTCGTCGGGTTGGTCCAGTACGTCCTGGAACTGGGACACCAATAGTTCTGTACTGGCCGCACTGACTTCCTCTAAGTACTCCATCATCCGGGTAATCAAGTCATGGGCGTCGCCGGTGGACACGAAACAGACCGGTGCAGCGTCATAGCCAGGTACGTTGCTGGAAATACTGACACTCAGGGGAATATGGCGCTGTGTCCACTGTGTTTTCGCCGATGCCGCATCCATCGGTTCCAACATCGCCTCGAAATCGTAACATGCCCGGTAAGGAAAATAACGATGCTCTTCTGGTATGATGAGACCTTCATCGGCCAGTTCCTCGAAGATGGTGGGCGTATTATGGTACACACCGCCACGAAATTTCCGTTTGACAGTGTGATCACAAATCTTCTCGTGTCGATGTAAAAGCCCAGAGTGTTTGAACACCCGATGGCATTGGGCACAACTGTAGGATTGCGCGTACAGACTCATATCATAGATCAGGGAAAAAAGATTCACCCCGCCGTCGTCAAAGATATTGACTTTCATGGTGGAAGCATACCGTTCTGAAGACCGATGCACCAATTCAGCCACAAATGTGTCATGACCCTCCTCCTCATCCTCCTTCTCTTCCCGTAGTAAACGGTACACAAAGATATTGACGTTGAACAGGGACTCCACGACATCCAAATTCTTGAATGGGACTCCCCGGAACTGGCGCGAATCTAGGTCTTGTTCCTCTAAATAATGTCTCCAATAGATATTGGCCCTACTATCACAATTCCGGGGATGACATTCGTCCAAATGAATGGCCAAACACCGGAACAGACATTTCTGGTCTTTGTAGGGTCCGTGTTTCCCTCCGGTTAATGCATACAGTCCTTTTTGATTGAGTAGCCAAGGAGGTAGTAGTACAGGAGCACCGATAGGATGATCTCTCATTTTGGTCACGAAAAATGTCACGTTGGTGACCATTTCCACAGTCCACTTGGTATTGGGGCGTTGCAACCGGGCCCATTCCAATGGGTCCAACGTAGTCAGTTGGTCGATGAGGGGCTCCAATGACGCACGATTGATGATGGTGAATGGCTTGTCAAACACATAGGTATTATTGCTCGGGTAAAAATACCGTACCTGATCCGTCTCTTTGTGCCGTAGAATATAGCCGAATGTCATATTCACTTTGAACGCTGTCACTTGGTCTCTGAAAATGTTCTCGGCATAGTTAGGAAGATACGCGAGGTCCTGTAGCCGGAAATTATACAAATCTTGAATAGGGCGATGACGGTGGAAACATCGTCGGATGGTGCTCCAATGGCGCCGATAGATATCACTCACAGGGTGGTCTTCGGGCAAGGCGTCAGCGGGAGGCACAGCTGGATCCTCAGGAAAGTCGTGTTCGCCTCTCACATTCTCACGCGCCGAGGGAGATCTCGATCGGTCACGTCGCCTCATCCTGATCGTATATACTCCTGTAGAGCCGATTTTGACAATGAATCGGTCACGATTTTCTTTGGAGGGGCAAGGTCAATAGGACTTGCGCTTTTTATACTACTAAAATGTGAAGTAGATTACATCTTACATAGGCCTATGCATATGAAGTATTCTGGGGCATGGTCAGTACTTCCCAGTTTTCCCTTTGTCTACTACTCGCCGATTTTTTTGATTTTTTTATTATTATTTATTTATTTATTTTCCCCGAGAGCTACAACATGACACCTCACTCTACCCAATCGGGCCACTAGTGCTCCACCTAGACTCCAACATGTCCACCCCGTATGGATTTATACATACATTGGGCTAATATCCCAGTATATGAGTGTCTATGGGTCTATATGCATCTATATACAAGCCTACCCGGTACTTAAAAAAACATTTCATAGCTTTTCCCATCGTATTCTACAATCTCACAGCCCAGAGTAAAATGCATAAACAAAGGACCACCACCCTATACACGCAAAAAGATAGAAATGCGCGAATGAGAGGATTGGCCTAGACCGAGTTGTCTCCCTTGCGTAATAAGGTTCAGATGGCGCTATGATTGGAAATGTGCGATTATCCGGGGAATTGTACCAATTGCCATACTATGCGCCATTTTGTCACACAAAACTCTTAAATTCGTACATCATATTATTCTAGAATGTATTGTGAACACTTTGAGATAAACTGAAACGTACGGGTAGGAGAGATCTTGTCTGTTTAGTCAATTGTTGGATCATGTCGTCTGCCAGTTCGTTGTTGGTGCTGGCAGTACTACGCTGTAATCTCAGCTGAGCCATGCGCGAGACATGGTGTAATTCTTGTTGTTAAAGTCAATGAGTGATTTTGAGCGACAAACTCTATAAATAGTAAGATCGTAGGCATATATAGTGATGGTGTACGGATATTTCATGATGTAGCGGGAATGTGTAACGTAGAACAAATGTACGGTGTCCCATTCCGTGCTCTTTGTCAAGTTGCTGGAAAAATATCCTGGAGGACTGACTGCATATGTGGAGAATTATTGGAGCTTTATATGTCATGAGCTGCTTGAGAAAATACGTGAAATTTGCATTGATAAATGGTCCAAAACCCGCAGTGGACGTCCATTCAATCGCGCGAATGAAACTAAAAATAGAGCTGTTTTGTTGACATAAAAACAGCTGATCGATGTGAAGGATGGTTCAGTTACACGAGAAAATTCTGCCAATATATAAATGCCTACCTATAGATACTAAACTTGGCCGCTACAAGTTTCCATAATATAGGGAAATAACTGTGATGTCTTTTTTCACTGTTCTCCTGAAGACCTAAGCTGAAAAATTTCGAGAAGGGGGGGGGGTAATTTCCTAGCATAGATATTATTAAAAAATAAGTGATATTACATACGTGTACGGTGTTGATTGGTGTTACTGAGTGATACTGGTCAGCTACATGTCATCAATGAGGCGAACACGGTACTTTTGAAGCTTCACTTCCTGGGATGACTGCAGGCTCAGACTGATCAAAAACGGTGTAATAGGCTGGTGGCTGGCTGGTGAATTTGCACTGGTAAAATGAAAAAAAGTAAAAGGTTCTCCACAGCTCATACAAGCAGGCAAGCAGGCTGGCAGGCTAGAGGTGAGGCAGGCAGGCAGGCAGGTGAGGCTGGCTAGAGGTGAGGCAGGCAGGCAGGCGGGGGCAGGCAGGCAGGCTGGTCAGGTCAGGTCAGTCAGAGTGCTCCGCAGGGTAGTGCAATGAATACACCCCACCCCTAAAAATCGCCTGCTTTTATACGTTTTTCTACAATCCGCCATCTTAAACCCACCACCACCCACCCACCACAGCCGCCATCTTAAACCCACCACCACCCACCCACCACAGCCGCCATCTTAAACCCACCACCACCCACCCACCACAGCCGCCACAACACCTATAGATTATGTTTATTACTAGGACGTCAGCGAAATACTAGTACCCATCCTCCGTATGGCAGAAATGTACAACCCAGAACAAGTCTAGACATGCCTTGATCACGTGATCGTCATTGGGAAACCCCCACTGGGGAATCCCCCGACCCTCCACACTTCCGCAACAAATCTGCGCAGAAACACCTGCGCACTCGTCAAAAGGGGCTCTGTGCCGTGTTATCGCTACTACTCACAGCAGAAATACTGTGTTCTCGTTGGTCGAGCGACGAGTGTTGCTCTCTAATATATGCGATAGGTGTTGATACTTCCCTAAAGTCAAAATCAAAGGGCGTACACAGTCATCTGATGTGATAGACAAGACAACACTATAGAAATCGGTGAAAATACTGGCCTCCAAAACACGTTTACTCGTGAACACTACTAACTCTATAGAGTGAACACAAGTTTCTGTCAAGATCAATCCGTGAATTGAGGGCGTTGACTTTGAACGTGACACATCTTGTGTCTGTCAATGTATATCATTCGATATTAAATATGATTGATATCGAACATACGCCAATAGATACGATTAATCATCGGCGTTGGCTACATACCGAATGTTGAAGTCAAGGCACCATGTTGCCCGAATACAGATAAACACATGCTCGATCCAGCAATCTGATTTATATGCGCCTTCAACAAACTAGGTTGTCAGAGGGATTGTGTCCATACTGGTGATTTCTTATCACTATTTTCCAAGAATGAGAACAAAACAGTTAGCAGCAATGAATATGAACCGTGGATGACTTCACCCGGTTTTCAGTTCCTCGAATCTAATATCGACGATTTGGGCTAAAATTACCATAACATAACTAATGTATATCACAGTTAAACTGAGCTGTGGGTAAAAACCATGCAATTTTCCGTGACGTGTATGATTGAACTGACACAGGCTATTTTATTAGTCGATCCCTAAAGCACTCGCAAACTGACGATTTTTCTATCACATATTCTACATACATAAACAAATGAAACACTATAACAGTGCTATGTAATTATAGACTGGGTAAGTATGCCTATGCCCTATGTAGTATTAGATGCCATTAGGCAAGAAACAAGAAGTCGATCCCTCGCCCGACACACTCAAATACGACACTCATGAAAAAAACTGTTTCTTATAACCCTTTGAATTGTTTGTTTGCGGAGCAAAGTATAGGATGTAAGGATAGTAGTATATACACTGGATCTTCGGAAGTGACCTTTAAGTGGTATTCGCACAATACAGGATAAAAACGTCACTTCCGATCACGTGACGTGAGTTATCTGCCCCTGAATACCACCGAAGATCCTCTTTAGTCACTTCAATGTTAATTGATATATCCCGGGGGAATGCAGCAATAGTTATCTGCCCCCGAATACCGCTTTATATATCCTTCAGTTACTTCAATGTTAATTGACATGTCCGGTGAAAATGCAGCAAGAGTTATCTTTCCCCGCATACTATTTCATATGTTCTTCAGTTACTTCAGTGCTGATTGACATCTCGCGGAATGCACATCAAACATGGTCCCCGACAATATCGCCAGCTATATGTTCAGCATAAATGGCAAATGATGAACCCTCATTTTCTCCACATGTTCTATATCCAGAGTCAGAGGGAAAAGAGACATGGGCATTTCAACAATTGAGTTGCTTGGACCCAGGACAATGTGGGGTGCAGACATCCTGTACGGAGAACCAAAGGGGCTAGAGACATGGACAATTCACCAACTGATTCGCCTGGACCAGGCTTCCACGCTAGGAAGGCTTGGGCGAGGGTAGTGGGCTTCGGATTCGCAACCGGAAGTGGAACCCGGTACGGTGAACCAATGGGTCTGGAGACATGAGGATTCTACCAAATGAGTCGGCTGAACACTGGTGTCCGTCCGAGGGTAATGTGGACTTCGGAAATAGGGCTGCACATGCGCATCGAGAAGTGGAAGCCTATTCGGAGAACAAATTTGGAAAGACGCATGGGGATTTCACCAAATGAGATGTCTGGGCACAGCGTTCCGCACGATGGAATTGTGGTGAAATAGGGTTACGCATGTGCAACCGGAAATGGGGCTATAATGTACAGGATGTACTACCAGGCGCGTTCGCAGGCATGCGATGGCGCCACTTTCGACGATGTTTGGTGATGACGTCACTTCCATCAAACGTTATGGGCCAATGGTCAAAACATGTGCGTGTGAGTGAACGGTTGACAACGCGTGAACGCTTCACGATATGGCGTTAAGGCGTTAAGATAAGGCGTTCAGAGGTTAAGATTGGGCGTTGAGGGGGTTAAGATAGGGCGTTAGGACTTTGAGACGGGCGTTAAGGCGTACCGACGGGTGTCACTGCATTTCGAGGATTTAGTTTCAATTCCATGGGATATCTAGACCCACCAGTGCTTCTGACCTATTTCTCCAGAGCGTTAAAGCTTTCACAGCTCCCGAGCTAGCATGTCTAATTGCGCTTAAGCTGGTGCTAGGGGCCTTGTGGATACTTCATAGTCTCCACAAGAACATCTGCAATAAAAGCGCGGCTGAGATACTAAGGCTACGTCCGAGAAGCTACCGTATTCTCGGGTCTCAATGTTAGGTGTTGACGAATACTTTCATGTAGAGTCATATGGTTGCTTTTTAGTCGCCAGACGTCGTCAATTTTTCCCACCTCTTGCATATCACTCCAATTTAATCTGGGCGTTGGCCGGAGTTACTGTCCATAAAAGCAGGCGTATCTAAAAACGCACACAGTCGACGTTCAACATGGATTATACATGCTCCGAATGTGAACGCACGTTCTTCCACTACGATATGATGCGACACCAGAAGAATATTGATAGGATTGAAGACAACGAAGAGCCCACTGAAGCAGATGCTGATACTGAGAGTCCACCGACTGATACCGATACAGAGACTGCTGAGAGTCTATCCACTAAAATCCGAATGAGCCCCATCGGGAAAACAGCCATGGCGATCTATAAACAGTATAGCCTGCCACCGCATGAAATGATAGGCGACCCCACACACAGCTCCATCAAGAAGACCAAGCGTCACTTGTAGAGGATGTGGCAATCACCCACGCGGCTCTGCAAAATACGATCAAAATGAGCGAGCAGCTGTTTCAGGACATGATGCTGGTACAGTATCCTGGATTGCCCGACAACGAGTAGAACAAACGGACAAGAGCGACCATAGCCGAAGACAGAACTCTCTGAAATAGCAGCTTCTGATTGTACAAGAGCACCAGAGAATACATCTAACGGAGAAGAATAAATATGACAGCGACTTTTGAATGGACAATACTAGAGCACATGAAAATTGCAAACACACCCAACCCGGCTCATCCAGCTTAGGTATGATGCAATATTTCGGAGGATAAACTATATGAAAGTTTTTGAACGAGTTGATCGTTCTTTCTCTCATCTGTCTGCATCTGTCAAGGCGCTATACTAGGGCATTATGACGTTAAGATAAGGCGTTAAGATGAGCGTTAATGCGTTAAAATAGGTGGTAAGGCGTTGTGTGTGGTGCCCCATCTGTGGCTGCAACTATTGCTATGTATATAGCGTGCCTGGAGCGCAGTCTGCACCTTCGAAAATCTCCTTTCTCTACTACTCGTCTGTGCAAATGGATACCACGCATGACTGGATGCAACCTGAGGCTAATGATTTACAAACGACCTTATATGACCACCCACTCACTCACTCACTCAGCCCCATTCCTCCTCTTCCTCCACATATACGACGAGGTAACTGTTCCAGGTAGCCTGAGTCTGGGCAACAATTTGGTGAAATCTCTATGTGTCTAACCCGTTGGTTCTCCGTACAGAGTTCCACTTCCGGTTGCGCAGGTGAAATCCCATGTCTCCAGGCCCTCTGGTTTTCGGTATAGGAAATATGGAGTAAATGAGGGTTCCCCACTTGCCAGTTATTCTGGACATATAGATGACGACATTGTCGGAGATCATGTATGATCCAAACGTGTGTGGTGTCATTTTGAAGCTCTCGTTGGGCAAAGTCAAAATGAGGTGGAGAGATGGATCGGTGACGTCATTGTCAGCATCCGCAGTCGCGAAATATTATTGAAGTGCAGTTTGTTTTGGGAGTTTTAGGGTATTCTGTGGACCAAAGCGTATGGTTCATGCGTGTAGGTTATGTGTATGCGATCGAACCCGTTCACGCTGTAGATTACGAGGGGAGCGATTGCTCTGGCATACGCCGCTTCCCAGCGCACGTCAGAAACTTTCACCAGTGTGTGTTCAGCCGATCTCAGATCGGGTCCTTGTTCGTCTGTTTCATGTGGACCAAGGGGTTGTCATACTGTTGGTATAAAACCCGTCGAAGTCTGGGTGCCAATGTGTTATGAGCTAAATTTTCGGATTTCTCTTTCGAATACCCTCTGTGGTGAAAGTTGTTTGCTGTGGCTTCCAACGTCTAGCCCTTCTTAGTCCGGTAGCCACTCGCGAGAACATGTCATTCCGTAGCACCCCCCGCGTAGATTTTGTTTGACTTCTTTTTCTGGAAGATCAACATCTCGCGGTCAATTAAATACCTGATGTAGATATCTACGGTGGTGCCTAACGATGCTACATGCAATTGGTTGATGCTCACTGGTTTTGAAAAATTTGAAACCGAAATGGGGGTAGGGGTAATTCATCCCTCATATTTTTATTACCCCTGCGCTTCGCGATCTGAAACTTACACAAATTCACCTCCGAATAATGACCTTTCAGCTAAAATAATGAGATTTTCTCTAGCTAATTTGAGCACATCATAGTGACGTCATGAGCTCGAGGAGGCTTTCTCTTATGATTTTTCGGGAATATTTTCTCCGATTTTCTCTGTTTCTTTCACAGTAATACATTCCTGATGGTATTTGACATATAATCTTGAAAGATATATGTCTCCTGTTTAATTCTGGACCAGAAACGTCTTTCTACTAAGTCTCGTTTGACCTCAGCATGGATTCATATAGATGTTCTCCGGTCATGACACCACTGAAACCGAATGGGGGTAGGGGTGATTACCGTCCCATATTTTCTTTAGTTCGCGGTTTATCATACTGAATTCCTTCACGCATTGCTTTTGGATATTGGCCTGAAAGGTAGAGTAATCAGACTTCCCGTAACTGCTTTAGTTTCGTCACTATGACGTCATAAATATAGAAATTGTATTTTTCCTTTACTTGTGCCTGATTATCGCGCCTTCTTCTGTTTTTTTCTTTCTTTATTTCTAGAAAATGTTCCGATTATATCTGGATAGTGTATCAAATGGTTTCATTTGAACCAAGCGTCGTACAGAAGTAAATTAACATGATTTTGTGGGTGACAAACTAATAATCTGGCCTGAAATAAGACAGAAGAACAAAATCTGATTGAGAGTGCCCCACAAAAATCTGGATTAGTTGGAATTTCTCATGTCTCTTGTCAAACTCAACGTTACTTTGTGAACACTTGCTATATAATGATTTTTGCATGGGTATACACAACTTTGATACAATCACAGCAAGGGGTTGTGAGGAAACATAAACTGTAATGAATAAGAAACGATTTTATTGCTGGAGATTGTCTGTTTGCTCAATCTTGTTTGCAATGAAGTATGGGTAGAATCGAAATGGCGGCCGTGCATGTTGGTATGGTCTGATATCTAGGTAAAGCGCGGCAGAGATATTTAGGCTACGTTCGAGAATTCACGGGTCTGAATGTGAGGTGCCGAGGGAAGCTTTCCTGTAGAGTAATATGCTTGCTCTTTAGTTGCCAGACGTCGTCAATTTTCCCCACCTTTCTGCACATCGCTCCAGTTTATTACCTGTATATGGTAGGTTTCTGCTGGTGAACTGTTAGTCTCCGAGGCCGGCCCTCTCGACAAGAATGTGTAGGTTTATTGTTTTGGTGGAAAATTTAAGCCGTACGACGTCAGGTTAGTTACAGGTTAGTTTTTCAGGGTATTGTTGCATTCACCAGGTTTACCCCATGTTGATACGTTTACTCCATCAGACGTCCACGATGCGCATTCATTAGCATCAGATGAGTTATTTGTTTTAGCTGATCTGTCATCACAGCACCCGAGCTAGCGTATCTAATTCCGCTTAAGCCGGTTCTAAGGGCCGTGTGGATACTTCATAGTCTTCAAATGAACATCTGCAGTAACATCGCGGCTGAGATACTAAGGCTACGTCTGAGAGTCCATCGTATTCTCGGGTCTGAGGTCTGAATCTGAGGTGCCGAGAAAAGCCTGTGGTTGAGTTATATGATTGCCCTTTAGTCGCCATACGTCAGTTTGTCCCACAATTTATAACGTCTGAGGCTGTTCAATCTAATTAAAATTAAATCATATCTCCTTCCCTATTTGGATATGTCGCTTGAAGGATCTAACAGGCTTGCAGTAACTCGAGTGTCAACCAATCCTGGGAACGCTTCATAATGCTTGGAAGGGAACATTAATGATAGAGAATTTTTGGTTGGTTCAGTCGACTTAGACATGTCTTTTCATGTTTCCGCGGTCTCGACATTGTGGCACCATTATACGAGGTAGATATATGGACTGGTCTTTGGTGTAAACATTAGGGTAAACGGACAAGGTTACCATACCCCCCCCCCCCCCCCCCGACTGCAAGCGGATTAGTCCAGATGCGACCATGATGTCATAATGCGATCAAATATTCATGGTTTGGGCGCTCAGAACACCAAATTCAATTGAAATACTTAAGATTCTATATAGCGACATGTACGATTGGGGAGCATTGATAGGATATTAATTTATTAAGATTGGGGGTTGTTTGGATATCATAGTTTCACATCGTGTTCAAATGAACATCACATTCATAGCGTGACTGATATTCTGGACACGACGTGGAATTCATTTGGATAAAGAATAATGATCAGTGATTAAGAGTTTATGTATAGAACATATTTATGTCTTGCTGACATCGTTGAAAACTGTGTTTTTCTTGTATTTATTTCATACACATTGGAGTTGGGGCTAACTCTCAATACGAAATAGGTGTTGCGATTATTGAAGCGGAATTTCTTTATGGGCGGCGGCTGATTACTGAATCTTGATATCGGATCTGACACTTGCTGATGATATATCTATTGTATTGACAAATTCATATATATTGGATATTCCTGTTCGAATTGCTTTTCAATTACCTTTTGTACAAAAGGAAGGCATTCGAATGTTTGTTTCCCTTGCTCAATATCAATAAGCATCACAGTGTAATAGAATGTTCCCATAATGTATATCTAGCTTCAATAATGGAACCAAAGAAACTGACAAGTATCCATTTTCGAATGAGATATATTTATCGAATTAATATGAACTGAGGTACATATTTTCAATATCCACCATCCACATTAGCTTTGATGCGGATGTTATACGAATTAGATCTTTGGATTATACACGCGAAAATTCTTTAACATATTACGGATAAATATTGAATGGGGAAAATCGACGCCTGTATTGAAAAGTTGGATGTATCTCCATCGAAGCGTCAGTTCCATAACAATAAAGCAGATGCTATCCATAAAATAGAATATGTGTTATACAATATCCATAGGCGGGTGTCTTGATGGGCACGGGTTTCTGTTGCCTCAATGCATTTTGCCTCACTGCATGCATCATGATTGAAAATAGTTTGTAGATACAATGAATAAATATTGATAGTGTCTGCCTTTCGTTTTCTCTCAATACATTCTCATCTAAATTCATTTATTTCATTTCATGTAACTTTCATTCAATTCATCTAGCTAATTAACTGGTTTTCTCTACTTAAGTGTCGAAACATTGGTGAGACCTAAACCCATAATGTGAAGATAAACGTATCATGACGAAAGACGACGTCATCATGGTAGATTGTGAAAGTCTGATTGTCTCGTTCATATTACCAGAAACTTTGAATCCATCTTCTTTCTGGATGTCCATAATTTCGACATGACTGATGAAGTAAACAAATGCAAGCGGCAACTTTATATAAACCCGTTCTTGGTTAATAATTGACCACTAGCTAGATTAACAAATGCGAGATTGACCACTAGCAGGTAGATAATAATCCTTAACCTAAGTCGAGCAGAGTGAAACATATTAAACACATGCAACAATTAAACGCAGCATTAAAAGGGTGGTGAAAAACGATGCCGACGTACTGACAAGTCATATTACCCCACAGACAAATATAGTGACTGCATATTTCTTTAAACATCATAAGAACCAAAAGTGACCCCTGTGATGATTTTTATCCCAGCAACGCTTTTGTTGAGACTGTTCATGTGGACATATTGAATGACATGACCACATGGTCCCTAACACTGACTTCATCGATATCAGATACAAATATTTCAGAGACGATGTTATAGCCCTGTAACACTGACTATGCTATAAAGAATATACACTAGAGTTCGAAACAGAGACTTCATTTAAGAAGTATTGGAAGTTTGATTACTTGTTTTGCTCAACTAGTATCCAACCACAAAGTGTTAAAAACTTGAGCTCTCTGAACCCAAGTGTGAATAACATATCGAAACGTAATCATCCCTACCCCCATTCCTTGTTTTTCTTGTTACTCAGAGAGCATTGCAGAAGGCATCATGCCGCCTTTCTCATCACCATAGACGTCAACACCCGGTTCCAAACAAATACGTCATGCTATCATGGTCTTAAATACACACATCAAGAAAAAGTAACAATATACCCTTGGAAAATTACAGCAAAAAATCCAGAGAAAAAATACTTCGACGATGATAATAACGACATAGTGACACCAACATTGAAGATAATCGGAATCCGATAGCTTTATCCGAATGATCCGTTCACAGACTCAATATGTGGTAAATTTTATGGAGTTAGGATTGTGGAACAATAAAATATTAGAACGTAATCACCCCTACCCCTAATTCGGCTTCATATTTCTCATGCTCTGGTGCCATTAAACATGGCTATGCCGCATCCCTAAAGTGCATATTAGATGGTTACACCAGGTTTAGAATTAACCGAGACACAATTATCTTTCACAAATACAAATCAGGCTGAATGCAAAAAGAGTTTCTGCAACTGTAAAACAAAAAATCAAGTCTCATTTCTAAAAAAATCGAGAAAAAATCTACCCTCCAAGTTATGACGTCATCTTGACGTCAAAAACGTAAAAGGCGTAACTTGAATTACTTTACCTAATAGAACATTATTCTAAGGTCAGGTATGGGAAGTTACAGAGAGTTTAGTGCAAGAATAAAAAAGTTATACGTTCATAAATACCCCTACCCCCATCTTAGAGTTAATTTTGTCTTGTTCAGACAGCGGCAAAAAAAATGCATGCTGTGAACTTAGGCACCACCGTAGATGCCTACATCAGGTCTAGAACTGACCAACAGATGATACTCGTTCATAAACAGTGGTCAAACTAAATCTACGCGGGGGGTGCTACGAAAACCTTATTTAGACCCCTTTTTGCGATTTGGCTACCGGACTATCTCGGCGTCTATGAATTCTTTGAACAGATCCTTCCAATACCAATAGCGTATAGGCATCCCATTGGGTACAAGTTGTGCTCCACGTTTGGTAGACCTATTTCTGTTCTAGTATGAATATTCCTGTTTGCAGAAATTGTCGAAAGATAACCATTACAAAGGTCGTTACTTCTCATTCATCTATCAATCCCATGGTGTTCAAATGAATAGTCACAATGAAAGCCTGACAAATCAATTCTCTAGAGATAACCATTACAAAGGTCGTTACTTCTCATTCATCTATCAGTTCTATGGTGTTCAAATGAATAGTCACAATCAAAGCCTGACAAATCAATTCTCTAGAGACCACTTAAAATACATTTGGATAAGGAATAATGGATTTGATGTAAAGAACATTATCATGGCTAACTGACATCCCTGAAAACTGTTCACTTCTCTATTGTAGGAAATTATCTTGTGTCATTATTTTTATTTCATAGACATTTGGAATTTCTGCTAACTGTCATACGATGCAGGTCTTTCAATTATTTACACGGAAATCCTTTTATGGACGACGGCTGAATATTGAATGTCGGATCTGACGCTTGCACTAGCATTGTGTTCACAGCGTTGGGCTCGGGCAGGTGATTGTGTTGGGGGCACGTCCTCTATGAGGTCATCTTGTAACGGGGTGGGATGGACGGTCATGATTGGGTGTTGAGTATTCCACGGTTGGTGATATGAATGAGGACCACTTTATGGGAGGAGGCTGTATAAGGACATGTTCTACGGGAGCTGCCGAGTGTTGACTCGGTTGATGATATGAGGTTCGCTGGCCTAACTCTGTGTTTGTTGTGCACCTCTCGGGGTAACAGGTGAATCGTCAGTCGGCGATCTTGAAGGGTAAAGTCCATAAGGAGGTAGCTGTACGGCTGACTCGCTGCGGTTTGAAATGCCTGCTTGAAGTAATCGATGTTCTGAGGATAAATTCGACTCCCACATACGCGAATTTGCGCTTTGATGAGATTGACGAACAACACGAAGTATTGGCAATTCAAGGCAATACATCTGGACGCCTTCCCTTGGAAAGAGACTGTGGGTCACATAAATCACAGACAGGTTCCGGTGATTGGACCCTTTGGTAAACAAGTCGGCGATGTTTAACCTAACCTTGAGTCATCTAGTACTATCACGTTGATCTGCTCGGGGTCGAAGTAATGCGCTTGATCGATATCATGAGGAAGCTTTGCCAGGAAGCTCACATTTTGTAACCACATAGTCTCGTAGACGATAGCACCAGACAATACGGGTGTAGCAGCAGGGCCTTTTCTCTAAGAATCTGATCACCCAGGGAGTTTCTCCATACCCTGTCTGGGAAATTACCGCCATCGTATGGGAGAATTCTACTCGACTTGGTGGATTCATATCGGGGCTCATGTGTGTCGCTTGGTTGTGTTTAACTTGAATGTGTCTGAGCATATTGTCGCGAGGAGGTAGGGCTTTCGGACAGAACGTTCACGTTCATGGTGCCTTGCTAGAGGGTGGGTACAGACTGTCGCTAATGATTCACGTACGACGTTATATTACCACTCCTACTCCTCCTCTTTCTCCTCCTCTCCCCTCCTTCTCTCCTCCTCCTCCTCCTCACTCACGCAATTACTCCTTCACTCATATACCCACTCAATCACTCTCTCACTCACTCATTCACTCACACTCTACCGGGTACGCTACATGTATTATAAGGGCCACGTTCCACTCGTCGCCTCTATGGGCTATGGAGGCTTTCCTGTTGACTCATATGGTGTTTTAAGTCGCCAGAGCTCGTCAATCTTTCTCATCTCTTACGTATCTCACCTATAGAGTAGAGTTTAAAAATAAGTATTTATTTTCCCTATCCCTCATAATGTTAAATGACATGAGTTGATTAAAAGAGGCCTACTTAACTGAAACCAGAACAATAATTCCCTGAGATTATGTTCAAGCACAATATGTCGGTGATCACCTAGACTGTGTGAAAATACGGTGTCGACCAGTCCCAATTTCACCGGAACAAGGCCGAAGCGGGGCGGGGGGGGGGGGGGTTGATTTAATTACTTTCGAGATTAACACAATACAGGAATTCCACTGGCCGTAAATATTACCAGTTAGCGTTAATTACGCAGAGTGACGTGAAATGTACAGATATTATTTTGCACTGATTCACTGATTTTCAGCTACCAGTAATTTATCTGAATATCAACCAATCGCATAGCTAGCCTGTCCCATAGTCCGATACTTTCGGGGTACCAACATTGCCCGACAGGCTGAGTTGACGCATTGGTTCCTTTTTACCTCCAGCATAGGCGAAGAGAGGGAAATCCACAAATGTTTGCTATTCCAGTAACCGTAACACGTGATAGAGTGCTGGTCCTAAAAATATAGATAATACGGAAAATCATATACTCTCTTTTCTCCCATCAACATGATGAATGCAATTGAGCATAGGTCTGGGTCTATGTAGATCCGTCCCGTCATATTCAGTCACATAGTAATACCTGGTAATTTGGAACTGCGTGACATCCTAAATACGGGGACAAAAAGGAAGATAATTCAACCCTCCAATGGTATCATTGAAAATTGTTCAGTGGCTGGTAGTAGTAGGGAGCCGTTAAATTCGGGTAACTTTTCCAGGGAAATAACTCTGTTTTGTGGAGGGTACGTGGAGGAGAGGAGACAGGGGGCGCTGTCCCGTATGACGTCACTTTCGGTCTGGGTGAATGGAGCGTGACCTCTGTATGACGTCACTTCCGGTTTGTTTGAAATATCGTCATTCTGCGCATGCGCGGTAGACCAAGGGTATGGAAATAGACGTTTTGGGATCGAGGTGAGCCCCTAGTGGGTCGATGGAGTCGTATGAGGTATCCATGTGAAGCCTATGTAAGGGGGCATCCGACGGACTGGGTGTGGGGTTGGAATATGGTCATCCTGCGCATGCACAATAGACCAAGGGTATGAAAATAGACGTTTTGGGATCTAGGTGAGCCGATGGAGTTGAGTGAGGTATCCATGTGAAGCCTATGTGAGAGGGCATCCGATTGGACTAGGGTCTCGCCCGTTGTCCATATTCTGCGCATGTGCAGACACGGAATTCTGGGAAAAGGGTGTGGACAGAGACGTGTTAGGGTTTAGGTGAGCCCCTAATGACCCTATGGTGTCGTATGAGGTCTTATTTTGAAGCTGTCATGAGGGAGCATCCGCCTGGACTAGTGTGTCGTTCGTTGTCAATAGTCTGCGCATGCGCAGTCTGGCCGTAGTATAGAAATAGACGTGTTGGGGTTTAGGTGGGTCACTAGTGGGCCGATTGGATCGAGCGAGGTATCCATGTAAAGCAATCGTGAGGGAGTCTCCCACGGGCTGGGTGTGACGTGGAACTGACGTCATTCTGTGCATGCGCACTAGAGAAAGTTTTTGGATTATGTTCTGTATTATACAATCGGATAGCAGTTGTCGTGAATAACAACAAGTTCAGCAATGTTTATATAGTTTATTATCCCCAATGCTACATCATACCCAGGTTGGGGGAGGCGCCCTGGGTATGTTTAGTATGTTCACAGCAAAACAAATTGAAATATCAATCACCATGTTTTATTATTTAACGCACCGTCACATTACGTACAAGTGTTTACTGAGCTCAAGTCAACGATCAGCATGTAGACATAGAGAGTATGTGCGGCATGTTATGGTATTCATCAGTGCACGGGTGACGCATTCAACCGATGGCGGTGATCGGTCAGCTTGGTAAGGAAAAACGTGACATTGGTACCCTCTCTACCACCCATTGTGTGTTGGGGCGTTGACGATGTGCCCATCTCAAGGCATCCACGGTGTCCAGTATCTCCAGCATCGTCTCTAGTGACCTCCGGTTAATGATGGTGAACGGCTGGTCAGACACATAGATATTATTGCCGGGATAATAATACCGTAACTGGTCCGTCTTTTTGTGACGTAAGATGTACCCGAAAGCGACATTCAATTTGAAGGCCGTAGTTTGATCTTTGAAGATGGCTTCCACGTAGCTGCGTAGACGGGTGCGGTTGGTCAGTGGGAAATTGTAAATATCTTGAATAGGGCCATGAGGGTGGAAACAGTGCCGTGTCATGGACCAGTGGCGCCGATCGATGTCACTCACTGGATGGTTGTCCTGTAAGAGATCGCCCAGAAAATGTTCGATGTTGTCAGGCGTATGACTCGAAACCGTAACGCTGGGGTCCTCCTGGATATCCAGGCTCTTCTAAACTGTGGATATAGGCGGGCTCTCCTTCATCGCATCACCAGTGGCGTTCATCTTCCCGGGCTTATCTTCACTGGCTCTGACCTTCCGCGGCTCCTCTTCAGTAGGAAGTTGTCGCTCATGCCATGGTACCGGGGCATGAATCAAACGTTGGTGTCGCAGCAACTGACTGGTCAGTTTGAAAAGCCGACCACAATCCTCGCATGGACGCTTGGGTGGCCCATGAATTGAACGTTCATGGCGCAGTAAAGCATCTTCCCGATTAAATGACCGTGCACAGGTTATATCTTCTCGCTGTGGATAATCGCTATATAAATGACGCAGTGAAGGATATATATCCACCTTCACTGGATTTGAAGGAAACTACAGATAGCCCTACAGGCACATCTTATTTAGATCTCTATCTCTATAAAAATGAAGCGGGCATTCTCTCTCGTCGACTTTATGACAAAAGAGATGATTACAATTTCGACATCGTAAACTATCCCTTTCTGGATAGTAATATTTCAGTTTGGACCTGCATATGGCGTATACATATCTCGCTTAGTAGCATTTGCTAGATCCTGTGTTAAATGTGATGATTTTAATCAACGTCACAACACATTGTTGCAGAAACTTATAAAACAGGGCTATTCCACCAAGCGCCTCCACTCAAAGTTTCTCAAATTTGGCGATACATATCGCATGCTGATAGCAAAATACGAACGTAGCGTGCAAGATCTATGGCGCAACGTTTCGTAACTTGTGTCTAATTCCGCTTAACCCGGGGCTAGGGGCCGTATGAACCCATGTACTTCAAGATCCTCATGGTACTCATATGAACAGTCACAATCAAAGCGTGACTGAGATACATCTTTCTTTTAGATGACGACTCTATAACGAATATTATGGATTAAGAATACTGATCAGCGATACGGATTTGATATTTTTGGAACATCATGATGTCTTGCCGGCATCATTGAAAACTGTTGACCGCTTCTCTCTTGCAGGAAACAAGCCTATGTTTATGTATACTATGATTGTCTTTTTGTATTTGGTGCTAATACTGCTATGTGGAAAATGGAATAGGTCTTTGGATTATGGACGCGGATATTCTCTAATGGACGACGGCTGGATTATGAATGACGGACTAGACGCTTGTAATACAAGTATACAGTCCTTCGTTGTGGGCGGCCGTGTCGTGGCGACGTAAATTGTCTAGACGAGTAAACTGCTTCTGGCAAGTTGTGCAAGTGAACATCTTGGTGGTTGACAGAGTGTCTGAAGAAACGGCCAGGCCGCTTTCCTTTTATAGCACGCTAGCTGGTGATCTATTTTTAGCACACTCAGTTCAACTACCCCAAGTCGAGATATACAGAGCTTGAACCCCAAAAGGGGATTGTAAATTAATCTGGGAAGGCTGGGCAGTTCCATTTGGACCAATCAGCGGTCGAGAAAATGAGCCAATGAGCGATCGATAAAAGAACCAATGGACGGGTACTAGAATTTCGCTCACGTCTGCGCCTACATCCGGGTACTGGGATGCTTTCGCCCACGTCCGCGTCTACATCCGGGTACTTCTATGCAGGTGTATAAAAGTGGGAATGTTTAGGGCAATGCTGCATTCATTGGCCTATTTATCCTCATTTTGTGCTTAGGCCTTGACTACTGAAATCTCATGTTAAATGAAATGTTAAACACAAAATAACATTAAACTACCGAACAACCACGGACTTTCACGAAGGGCCGTCAAAAGGGCGTAGTAGAAAAAGCGCCTTCCTAACCTTATTGACCTTATGGCGCAAGCGAGTATAACAAGTGCCACGCACGGTGTATAAAACCCTACCCAACAGGTACACTATAAAGCCACCTCTCTCACCGTTCGCTTTTCATTCTCCACCATGGCAGCGAGCGGAAAAAGCTTGCGTTATTCCAACTGACGTCCGACGTCTACCTCATCGTCAATGACGATCACCTGGAGCTGGCCCAAGACGCACCGCAGAAGGTGAAGATTTTGTTATCGCTATCAGGCTGGACTCTATTGACACGATTGTTACAGAGCCCGAAAGGGATTTCATGCACGTGGAAGTCGGTGTGCACATACGCACTGCTGGAGATGATTCCCTTTTTCCCCGGTTGGAACAGAGTGGAGGTACCTATATCACACTCTGTCCACCCTTATGGATGGCACTGAAAGATGTACTCCCCGCCCGAGGTGGATGGCTTACTACACCCCGAGGTGAAAGAAGGGACTGTGGCTACCCGGAGGCTTACACCTGGCTGCACCGTATTGTTGTACCCCAAACGAGAGGACCTCATCGATAGCGGACTTAGGTGTTGGTGTACGACTGAACCCAAATCGCACGTCTCTTTGTCACCGGAAGGATGGACTACCTTGAAACGGGTGTTGTTGGGTGACCTGCACGGTGATAGCATTCACCTGTGTGACGACGTCTACATTTTCTGCGGTCCCTTTTCCGCTCGACTCCTCTGTCTGAACGACGGTGGTTTTACCCTGGACCCGGATCTATGGACGGCTTTGGAACAAGTAGTCCCCATTGTCGATAAGGTACTATCTCTATAGGAGCAACATTACAAGCGTCTAGTCCGTCATTCATAATCCAGCCGTCGTCCATTAGAGAATATCCGCGTCCATAATCCAAACCAATCAGAATAGTATGTATCACGGACTACACCCGTAGAGCTACATCTAGGCGCGCATGTGTGACATGGTCTATAAAACACGTCCCTTTGGATCCCACACCTTCATTTCTACGGTTGCAGAGCCATGACGGAGATCCAGCCCTATGCGACTCGCATTTTACAGCATGCCACCGTGGTTAATTCACTCACGGGTTACCGAGCAGTGGTCCGGTTCATGTTTGCAGATGGCGACGACAACAAGGGGCGACGCCAGATCCTGAAAGAGTTCACAGAAGCGGTCCTCGACGGAGTGCACTCGATGGAGAGGTGTGCCATCACTCACCACTACTGGACTATGACAGCCATCCTTGATGCTCGGGCTATTGACCACGAGCACTCACGCCGGAACCAGCGACGGCTGGTTGGCCTAGTCATGGTCTGTGCCCTATTGACCCTGGCGCTGTGGCATTGACAGTGGGACATGACTATAAATACGAGGGTCAGACAGAGTGTGTGTCATTCATCGTTCGTTATTGGATCAAGCATGTCACCAGTCCTACGAGCCATCCTTCCCCTTACACCCCGGGTGGGGTTACACGACTATGAAGATAAAGTCACCCTCGTGGAAGACCGTGGAGATGTTTGCTGGTCGCCCGCTGAGACCGCATCGAATACGGTTACGCTACACGGTGACGGCTGGACCAAATTTAAACGGGTGTTTAGCGGCGAGCTCGACGGACACCTCATCCACATAGACAATGCCATCTACGTATACCGTGGACCCTTCTTCCCACGCCTGGGCCGCTACCAAGACCCTACGCGAGGCTTCACCCTAGACCCCGATCTGTGGACAGCCTTCGAGAAAGTGGTGCCTATCGTGGACCAGCTGTTTACACCGGACGAGCGGTCATCAGACGAGTTGGAGTGGGCTCGTGCCCTGAGAGAAGCGGCGGCAGAACCCAATGAACAAATGTCTAGCCATGAACCAGACGACGATGCCATTGATTACCCGGCTAGACTTTGACCACCCGATCCTTTGATCTCACGGGGTTCTCCCTATAAATACGAGAGACAGTCAAATCTGGTACCATTCACGTACTGACCATGACGGAGCATATAATACTGGCGTATCTCAGCTTGACCCCCGAGGTTTTCCTGCACGTGTATGCGGATACGGTCGATATCATGGAGGAGGTGGGAGACATCTGTGATGCGGACCCTACACAACCGTGCCCGGCCCACATTCGTCTGTCCCGAGAAGGCTGGACCAAATTCAACGGGTGTTGTCTGGTGAACTGGACGGCGACCTCATCCACTTGTGTCACGATGTGTACATCCGACGCGGCCTTTCTTTGCTCAATTGGCTCGGCTAGGAGGGGTACAGTGCATTTTACCCTTCACCCTGATCTATGGTCTGCATTGGAAGATGCCGTAGTAGATGTGGATCAAGTGCTTATCAATCGGTCATCAGACGAGTTGGACTGGTCATTTACCATGGACACTGTGGAAGCCAACGAAGAAAATCAGAAAGAAACTCCGGCCCAAGATATACCCGTTATAAATAAACGATAGAGCCAGGGTCCATCATCATTTGTCACCATGAAGCGCTGGGAGAAGGTGTTGGATAACTTATACTACAGTCCCGACAGTCCGGTGGCCTATAGTGCATTGTCGGCTCTCTATCGAGCGGCCAAACCCCAGGGGATACAACGTGCCCAAATCCGAGATTGGTTAAGAAAACAAGACACCTATACCTTACATCGATCTGTCCGTCGCCATTTTCTACGGAATCGGGTCATCGTGGGAGGACTAGATGCCCAGTGGCAAGCGGATTTGGTCGATATGAGCGCCTTTGCCAAACACAACGATGGGAATCGGTATATCTTGACGTGTATCGATATCCTATCGAAGTATGCGTGGGTGGTACCCATCCGGACGAAAACGGGGGCGAATCTCATAGCGGCGTTCAAAGACATCTTCAAGACTGGGCGCAAACCTTTGCATTTGCAAACCGACGAAGGCACGGAATTCCTCAACAGACCGTTCCAACAGTTTCTGAAAGCCCAGAAAGTGTTTTTCTTCCATACGTACAACGAGACCAAGGCTTCCGTGGTGGAAAGGTTCAACAGGACATTCAAAGGCCGCATCTATAAATATTTCACCTATAAGAATACAATGCGGTACATCGATGTTCTCCCGAAACTTGTGAGTGGTTACAATCGAGCCTATCATCGGAGTATACAGAGAGCCCCCATTACCGTGACCTAACGCAATGAAGCCCAAGTCCGGCGTGTCTGGTGCCCCAAGCAATCGCAGCGAACGACGAGATGTTCGAGGTCGGGGATCCTGTACGGATCAGTAAAGTCAAAGGTCAATTTGAGAAAAGTTACTTGCCCAACTGGAGCGATGAGCACTTCCTGATTAAACGGCGCCTACCCCGACAGCAGCGAGTCTATGAACTGGAAGATCTTCAAGGGGAACCGTTGCTAGGGACATTTTACGAGACGGAATTACAACCTGTCGTAAAAACACAGCAAGACTACTACACGGTGGAGCAGATTTTGAAAACGGAACGTCGGCCTGGCAAACTGTTTCGTTTCGTCAATTGGCAAGGCTGGCCCAGTTCCTTCAATTCCTGGGTCGCTGCCAACCAGGTGAAACGACTATAAAGCCAGACACCACTGCCGTCATCCTTCATTCCACGTCCGACCACAGTGCTATGGACAAACAGCAGTTGCCTCTGAACACAGCGTCTCCCAAAACGCGCAAAGCGCAAGTGGGCTTTGTGGTGATATTGCTAACCCTGCTGAGTGTGTTGTACGGAGGTGTGTTTTACGGCGTAGCTTATGTCAGCACGTTACTTAACCAACTGAGAACAACAGCCCCCGGTGAAACCGGTCTACAGATAGCACCAGTCAATCCCGTATCGAGCCCAGTGACCACCACACCCCGTGTACAAGCCACGTCGAGCTCCACACCAAGCTCCACACCTACACCAAGAACGCCCACTACGTCTGAAGACCCACCGGATTTCATCCCTCACAGTGAACAGACGACGACGACCGACGTTGTACCCACCACAAGCACTCCAGTTCACTCGTACGAAATTTACAAGAGCGGGTTACCACGGCAGCGCATACAGCTCGAACCATGGACCCTCGGTGGCAGCATCCCGTCACCTGCGTTATCGCAGGACCGACGGGTTCCGGCAAAACACACTTCGTCCGGAAGCTCCTTCAACCCGCCGACAGCATGATCACCCCACCTATTGCCCGAGCCGTGTGGTGTTACGGAGAATGGCAGGCAGCGTATGCAGCAATGCCCCACATCACGTTCGTGGAAGGCCTACCCAACCTGGCCGATTTGGAACCCGACATCTTGGTGGTTCTGGATGATCTTATGGCGGAGACGGATGCGCGGGTCACCCAACTCTTTACCAAAGGCAGCCACCATCGACGGCTCAGCATCATCTACATTGTGCAGAATCTGTTCGGTAAAAAACAAAGAACATCGGAACATCAGCTTAAATTCCCACTACCTGGTGGTCTTCAAAAACCCGAGAGATACCACTCAACTGCTGCACCTGGCGAGACAGATGTATCCCGGCCGCACACCGTTTGCGTTGGAAGACTTTAAAGATGCCACAACCCCTCAGCACGGGTATATGCTCTTCGACCTCAAGAAAGCCACCCCCGACCATCTTCGACTACGGACCGGTATCTTTCCCGGAGAGGCCCACCACGTGTACATGCAAAAATAATGTAAACACACCCACAGTGGCGCCCCCAGCTGGGGTGTGTGTGTTTGATGATGGGGATAATAAAAAGAATGAATACCACAGCATGGTTGACTTTGTCTGTTCTCTGAAGTAGATAAAAGGAGCAGAGTTGTGGGTTCTAGCATTAGTTGTAGATGATGTCTGCGCGAGTACGGAAGCACGCTCCCACGCTCCGTGTATTGAAGACGGCCCCACCCGAGTTGGTCCGAACCATTGTACGCGGTGCGGACCCTGACCTTGTACGCTGTCTGTGCGAGATCGGACACAACCTGTTAAAAGGCAACGTACCACTGACTCCGGCTCAGAAGACCAAGTTGACCAAGCATAAGACAGGTCTCCGAACCTTAGTCCAGAAGCGGGTCTCTCAAACATAAAAGAAAAAGGTGTTACAGAAAGGCGGCTTTCTCGGGGCCATCTTAGCACCGTTGGCCGCTTCCGTATTGGGTCCAGTATTGGGTGGACTCTTCGGCCGACAATGAACCACACGAAAACAATGGTCCTCGTCGAACCACGGTTCCTTCAAAACCTCCAATCACCCTACCCTGTCCCACCTACGGTGAAGACCATAAACACCCTCGATGGAGAGATGCAACAGATCTTACAGAGACCGGGGTTAAGCGACAGTGAGAAAGTACAACGGTCCAATGAGACGCTTCAACGGTACATGATGTTCATGAAACAATACAAAACCCTCTCTACCCCACCACCACCACCACCACCACCACGTGACACACCGCCAACTTCAGCACCGCTCCAACAGCCGCCATTACCAGGGGTAGCACCCACAGCCCCACAGTGGGTGGAAGACGAAGTGCTGAAGAGTGTACCTGCATCGTTCAAGAAACAAGCTGTCCTGGTATTACAACGGATGAAACAGAATCTTAACATGACTTGGAATGATAAAGGCGAACTCCTGGTACAGAATCAGGTGGTCCCGGGGACCCACATGACGGATTTAGTGAATGACCTGATGCGTCAACGCAGGCCGTACACGGATCCTCGAGGATGGGAGGTCTTCGCTCAAGGCTTGAAAGACATGCATGTACCACAGGAATTGATGGGGAACCCCCACCGCTAGGCCTTTATGCAGCGTGACTCACGGAGTCGTGTACCACGACAGATTCCACATCCTTGGGAAGCCGAATGGGAACCGGAGTCACCCCCCAAAACACCACCACAACAACGGGCACCTTCTTTTCAGACCTTTAAAAAACCACCCTCGATCAGGACACCCCACATCTTCAGAGCCGTAACACGTAGCAAGTCAACGCGACTAACACGACGCCGGACACAACCCGCCCAAGGGCTGGAACACCTATTAAAACCAACAGCAGCAGCAGGACAGCTCAATCGCCATGTTTTACCTCACCCTACCCAGTAACAGTTCGCTGGATGTGTTTTCTGACAACACCGTGGCCAAGTACGTAACCCAGTTACCGCAACCGTTTCATTTACCTGGACGATGGGAATGCGGCCTCGTGGATATCCAATACCCTTACTCGTGGTACAACGTGCGAGCCAATGAAGTGTGGTACGAGGTGACCTACGAAGGCAAAAACACCCGACTCACCCTCCCCGAAGGCCAATACGATACCCCCAAGGAGTTTATGGGTGGGCTGTCAAGACCGTTGCATTATAAGGCTCTACGGGAGGTCACGAATACATCAAAGCCCATCAAATCCTTTCCCTTCAAGAATCACGTGGACTTCGATTACAACGCACACAACGACAAGGCACAGCTTATCGTCACCGCCAACGCGAGTGTCGGACTGAGTCCTATCCTACAGCAAATGCTGGGTTTCGATCTACAGACGTTCGCTGGTCCCACCGCCCACCAAGGCGAGATCCGGATGGATATGAAGTCGGGTATGTACGGACTCTACGTCTACTCGGACGTGGTGGACAACCACATCGTGGGCGATATCAACACACCTCTGTTACGGGTGGTCCCCATGAGGTATGGAGATCAAATCTCCCACAGTTTCACCCACATGCTCTACCTGCCCGTACGACAAACCGACATCAACACGATCACGGTGGATATAAGAGATGACACGGGACGACCGGTGGCATTCGAACGCGGGAAAGTGGTGGTGACACTTCATTTTCGACAAGCACGTACTCCCCACTTTGTATAATGAAGGTGCCTTACGAGTGCGATGCACGCAGCTATATGGACTATTATGCCCAACAGGCCGGGGTGGCTTTCCGGTGTTTAGTGGTGCACGCATGCAACGTGGACATGGACTGGGGAACATACTCGGGAGCATCGTCAAAACGTTCCTGCCCTTGGTGACGCGTGGGGTGAAAGCAATCGGCAAACAAGCGCTACGCAGTGGACTGCAAGTCGCCGGTGATGTCTTGGGGGTACGGCACCCAAAGAAGCCTTGAAACGGCGGGCCAAAGAAGCAGGAGGCGTCTTAGTGGCCAAAGCACAACGCATCGTAGGGAATAAAAGACCTGCACCACCGAGACCACGCACCAGTCGACGACCGACCCAGCGACGACGCACATCGAAGACCCAGGATATCTTTTCTTAAACATGTCCTTGATCCACGCCGAGTCCTGTCCCTCCACCAACAGTGAATTTGATTTGTGGACCGTGCCGCTCACACAGACCAGTGCCGAACAAGGATTATGGGTGGAGCATCTCCCGCTCTCCAGCATCAACGAAACAGGGCACATCGAGTTCACCATCAGTAATGCGGATACGGCCTATGTGGATTTAGCCCATACATACTTGTATGTGAAAGCCAAGGTGGTCAATGGGGATGGCTCCAGAATCATCCAAGCTGCAACGGTGGGCCCGACGAATCTCTGGCTGCACTCGATGTTTCAACAGGTGGATATTTTCTCAGCGACAAACTCATCAGTGACTCGACCAACACGTACCCCTATCGAGCCTACATCGAGACACTGTTGTCGTATGGCCGAGAGGCTAAAAAATCTCAGCTGACAGCCGCTTCATTCTACCAGGACACACCCGAGCACATGGACACGGTGGACAATGTGGGATATAACAAACGGAAGGCTTTCACTGCGAACGGTGCCTCGGTGGATCTCATGGGTCGACTGCACGCAGACATGTTTATGCAAGACCGGTATCCGACTGATACGGGCGCCTCCGACCTTCGTCTTGATGGCCACTAACGTGGAGGGGCATGCAGCTGACTATAAGATTGTTATCCAAGACGCAGTCCTGTATGTCCGAAAAGTGAAAACGAATCCAGCCGTTCAATTGAGACACATGAAAGCCTTGGAAACAAAACCAGCCCAGTACCCTATCCGACGTGTACAAACCAAAGTGTTCTCTGTGCCTGCTGGAAATATGGGCGCCAACAAGAAAACCTGTTCCTGGGGGAACTACCCAAGCGATTGATCCTGGCCTGTGTGGAAAATACCAGTTTCAGCGGAGCCTACCCAGAGAATCCGTTTGACTTTCAACATTTCGGCATCAATTTTGTGGCTCTGCATGTGGATGGACAACAGGTGCCAGCCACGGCCTTAACACCGAACTTTGGGCGCAGGAATTTCATTCGAGCCTATCAGAGCTTGTTTACAGCCACCGGTCAAATCAACCAGGACGAAGGGAATTTGTTCAGTCGGGAGGACTACGCGAACGGATACACGTTGTTCTGTTTCGATCTGACCCCCTGTTACGATACGAGATTATTTAACACACAGTTTACACGCCGTAACAATAACCCTTACTATAATAATAGTAACAATCCACACAGGAACGGGTTATATCAATGTTCCACACAGGAACTCTATCTATTACTCCACACAGGAGATAACTTAATAGAAAAGAACAACTTAACACAGTCCTGGTCTTGAATAGAACTGAACTTTACTAAAAGAGAGAATATATATATGGGAGTATTTTAGAAAGGCATGCAAGATTAATGACCAGATTGGAGACACATATATTTTGGTAGACGAGAAGAGAGGGAGAAGTCCGGAACTGGCTGTCAGAGTTTATCAGTGTTTTGGTGACAACTACGGTGGCCTGTGACTGACCACTGATAGGCTTCTATCCAACAATGTTGAGAATACATACTTGTACTGGCCATGTGGCTTATGTATAAGGGCTAAATGATAGTTAATGAAAGCTAGATATTTAAGGTTAAGAGGATATACTGGCTTAACCTAACACCTCCCTTCTTAAGAGGAGACGCAGTATCCGAAAAAGTACATGAAGTGGACAATGACATGACTACTTCAATATAACATTATTGCCAACAATTATGGCATAGCTGACAGTCCTACATTAGAGTTCTATATTGCCAACAATTATGGCATAGCTGACAGTCCTACATTAGAGTTCTAACATATACTATGGGAAGTGTCCTGGTTCAACTGTCATCTTGTCCAAGGTAATCCAAAGAATAAACACACAGTAATCCACAATGAATAGCACAATATTTGAACACTTCGTATGGCACTTTCACGCACAAACAGCAGAAAACTAGACACATTCTTCTGCGAAACAATACACTTTTGTTTGCACTGACACTATCCCGTGAAACTCTACTCCGGACGCGATAAACCATCTGCATTGCCGTTCAGAACACCCTTTCGGTATTCCATGGTATAGTCATACTCTTGTAGCACGAGGGACCATCTCAGAAGGCGTTGGTTCTTTGTCTTCATGCGCTGAAGCCATGTCAACGGATTGTGGTCTGTCTGGATCCTAAAAGACACACCGATGAGGTAATAATGAAACGATTCCACTCCCCAAACTATCGCCAAACACTCTTTCTCGATCGTGGCATAGTTGCGCTCTCTGGGAAGAAGTTTGCGACTCAAGAATGCCACAGGATGATCATGCCCATCCACTACCTGGCTGAGGACTGCTCCAATGGCCAAGTCACTTGCATCAGTCTGTAAGATGAATTCCTTCGTGAAATCTGGATTTATCAAGACAGGTGCAGACATGAGAGCAGTCTTGAGGATTTGAAGCTGCTGACAGACGTCTCTGTCCACTTGATGTTGTTTGGTGACCCCTTTTTCAACATGTCATTTAAAGGTACGGCCAACTCTGCGTAGTTCCTTACAAACTTTCTGTAGTACCCCGTCATCCCTAGGAAGGAACGAATCCCCGTTTTTGATGTCGGCAAAGGATAACCGGCCATCGCTTCTGTCTTGGCTGGGTCAGCTTTGATACCCCCACTTCCAACAATATGGCCTAAACAAGGAATCTCACTAGATCCAAAGTCACACTTCGATGGTTTCACGGTGACGTTAGCGTCGCGAAGTTTCTTGAACAGCGCTCGCAGATGTTGTATGTGTTCTCTCCATGTGTCACTATGTACGATGACATCGTCGCAGTAGGCAATCACGTTTCTGAGACAAGCCAGGACGATATTCATGAGACGGATGAACGTTGCTGGAGCCGTTTTCATCCCGAATGGCATAACATTGAATTCATATAACCCATATGGCGTGATGAAAGCTGATTTCTCACGTGTGTCCTCTGACAAAGGGACTTGCCAGTATCCCTTTGACATATCCAGATGGCTGATGTACTTTGCACCTCCAAGCTGCTCCAAGACCTCATCGACTCTGGGCATAGGATACGCGTCAAACTGACTGACAGCGTTGAGTTTCCTGTAGTCCACACACAGGCGTAAAGTCCCATCCTTCTTTGCCACCAGGACAATTGGGGAGGACCATGGTGACTTTGATGGTCGAATAAGTCCATCTTTCAACATGTCCTGTAGAAGTGTCTGGACTTCCTGACGTTTGGCATGTGGAATCCGATATGGCCTCTGAGTGATGGGCGTCACGGCCGTTGTTCTGATTGAATGTTCAATCAAATCAGTTCTGCCAGGTTTTGATGTCAGAAAATCCGTGAACTCTTCCAGTAAATTCCTGAGCTCAGTCTTCTGACCCTGAGTAAGCTCAGTGCTGATTGTTGCGTCTTTCCAAGTTTCATCGTCACACATGGGGAGGTTCACCAAGCTATCATCTATGGCATCTTCCTCAAGTGTGGAGAACATGACGGGTCGTGGTTGATATTTGCGAAGCAGGTTAATGTGGTACAAGGTTGTCTTACGCCTACCACCAACATACACTTCGTAGTTTGTTGGTGAGATTTTTCTGATGATCCTATGTGGCCCCTGCCACTGAGCTGCCATCTTACTGGCTGATGACGGAAGTAAGACTAAGACTTGGTCACCTGGTACAAACGAGCGTTCAGCAGACTTGTGAGTCTTATCATACCAGACTTTCGCTTTCTTCTTACTTGCCGCAACACTGTCTTGAACCATAGACATCATATCAGAAAGGCGTTCTCTCATTCCAACTATGTGCTTTATGACAGTCTTTCCATTTTCAATTTCACCAGTCATTGCCTGCTTCAGCACCTGCATGGGCCCGCGTACTGGCCATGCATACAGGAGATCGAACGGTGAAAATCCTGTGCTCTCGTAAGGGACTTCACGGTAGGCAAACAGCGCATAAGGGAGGTAGTCATCCCAACTCTTTGGTTGACTCTCCGCGATCTTTTTCAGGATAGACTTCAATGTCCCGTTGAAGCGTTCCACAGCCCCATTGGTCTGTGGGTGGTACGGTGTAGTGGTGACTCCTTTAATTCCCATCAGCGTGTTGAATTGGGTTAGTAGTTCACTTGTGAAATTTGACCCCATATCCGTGAGTATGGTATCTGGGATCCCTACCCGACTGAACAGTTCAATAAGAGATTTTGCCACCTTCTCGGCCTCGATACTGCTAAGTGGAAATGCTTCTGGGTATTTTGTTGCATCATCCACGATCGTCAAAATATACTTGTTTCCTCGTGATGTTCTCGAAAGAGGACCAACAATGTCCATCGCCATTCTTCGAAACGGTTCATGTACCTGTGGCACTGTCGTCATGGGAGCTGCTTCTCCTGGTTTCCGCTTGGCTGTTTTCTGACAGACATGACATGTGGCACAATACTGTCCGACTTCTCGGGAGATTCCTGGCCAGAAAAATGATGCCATCACGCGGTCCTTGGTTTTGTTGACTCCAAGATGGCCAGCAAGCGGTCGATCATGGGCTTGACACAAAATTTGACCTCGGAGTTGTTTAGGGACGACGACTTGGACACCAGATTTTTGACCGTCCATTGACTACCATTGTCTGTGCAGTATATCCTGCTTCCAGAAGTATGCATTTGGTTCTACTTCTGCTGCTTCTGCTGATGGGTACGCTCTAGCTCTCACATCTGCCAGCGTTTCGTCACTCCGCTGCAGTTGAGAAAGTTTAGTGGCATTCACATTCTCCAATTCAATGACATTATTGTCTTCCAGGGCTGCATCCTGTGAGATCACGTTAACTGATGTAGCATCCTGTACTGTTGCATCATGCTGCTCAAATGCGGTCATCTGAGCAGTCTGGTTACGGGTTACTGCATTTATAGGTACTGGTTTGCGAGTCATGATATCCAAGCCAAGTAGCGCATCCGCAGCTAAATTCGGCACAATGCCCACCTGTGCGTAACCGCTATAATAAGGAGTCACAAGTTTCACAACTGCCAGTTTGGCCTTGAATGGTTGACCGATTGCTGTCAATAAAGTTGTTGTTTGACCATCCAAGATACAGTTGGGATTGACAAGATCTTCTCGAATCAGCGTAATTGCTGCTCCCGTGTCTTTCACAAAAGATACGCTTCTCTCATTCACTTCACCTGGAAGGTTGATCAACTCGGGAACAACTGTTGAGCGTACCAGATAACTGGCTTGGTTTTGTTTAAACTTTCTGGGATTATTCCGTCGGGATGGGCAGACATTGGCCTTGTGGCCAGGCAAACGGCACTCGTAACAATGAATATTACTTGGGTTTCTCTCCCCTGGTGGATATGATCTATTTTGGTTGTCATTGTTGCCATGACGACCAAGTTTGCTTCTATAAGACACACCAGTTTCTGTTGGTACAATGTAATCTTCTGCAGCCTCGACAACTGAAGCTTGACCCCTATTTCTCCGTATCCACTGCGCTTGTTGCAGTGGAAGAGCTTTAAGGAAGTACTCTTCCTTAAAACTTTCAAAGGGGTCTTTGTCTTCAACAAATCGATCTATGGACTGTGAAATGCGGGCCATTAAGCCTCTATACGTCTCCTTGTCTTGTCGTTTTATGGTATCCAGGGAATGAAAATAATCAGCCGGTCGACGACCGAACCTGTCCACCAAGGCCTTGCGCATCTCATCAAAACTGCTACAGGCAGTTTGCGCGATAACTCGAGCATCTTTTATGAGTAACGCTCGTAGTTGGAGTACTTTGGTGTTATCACTCCAACCCATTTGTAACGCGATCGCTGAAAATTCAGCTAAATATGGGACAACATCCTCTGTTCCATCGAACGGTTGCAGTTTGATCCTTATGTGCGAATCTCTACCTGTCACTCCGGATTCAGAGTTAATTGTACCTGGTGAACTATTACTCTGAGTAGTTCTGGCTGAAAGAAGCTGTAATTCTAGTTCTCTAAGTCTGATTTCATGTTGGTGTTCCTTCAGTCTAAGTTCATTCTCTAGTTCTTGCATTCGAATGTCTTTACATTGTGAGATTTCTAATCGTCTCAGTTCATACTCACGCTTCTCCAGTTTTCTTTTGTGTCTTGGATCAGCCATCGCGAAGTCTCCTTGCTCAGCGTCTTCTTGATCATCGGCCATGATTTGATGGTATTCCGTAATCCAAAGGTATAAAAATTATAGCACACAGCACAAATCTGATGTCTTCCAACACACAGTTGAAGGGATAATTCAACACACAGTTGAATGTTTCAGATTCACTGTCAAGTATTTGAATTCACACACAGTTAATGTCCAGTTCAAGCAGAATTCCAACACACATTTGAAATGGTCCAAAACAATTCAACACACAGTTGCAATAATCAACACACAGTCGAAATGGTGGAAAACAGTTCAACACACAGTTGCAATAATTCAACACACAGTTGAAATGGTCCAAAACAGTTCAACACACAGTTGCAATAATTCAACACATAGTTGAAATAATTCAACACACAGTTGAAATGGTCCAGTTGCCAAACTAGGAGATGGTAAATGATCCTAGTAAAGCTCCCGGATAAAAGGCCCCCAGTTGTTACGATACGAGATTATTTAACACACAGTTTACACGCCGTAACAATAACCCTTACTATAATAATAGTAACAATCCACACAGGAACGGGTTATATCAATGTTCCACACAGGAACTCTATCTATTACTCCACACAGGAGATAACTTAATAGAAAAGAACAACTTAACACAGTCCTGGTCTTGAATAGAACTGAACTTTACTAAAAGAGAGAATATATATATGGGAGTATTTTAGAAAGGCATGCAAGATTAATGACCAGATTGGAGACACATATATTTTGGTAGACGAGAAGAGAGGGAGAAGTCCGGAACTGGCTGTCAGAGTTTATCAGTGTTTTGGTGACAACTACGGTGGCCTGTGACTGACCACTGATAGTCTTCTATCCAACAATGTTGAGAATACATACTTGTACTGGCCATGTGGCTTATGTATAAGGGCTAAATGATAGTTAATGAAAGCTAGATATTTAAGGTTAAGAGGATATACTGGCTTAACCTAACACCCCCACCTTGGAGAACGACCATCAGCTGGCCCTGGCCAAGCAAGGCAATTTACGGTTGGAAATCCACTTTGCACGAGCCCTGGGGACCACCGTCAATGTGATCTGCTACGCCGAATTTGACAACATCATTCAAGTGGACAAGGCGCACAACGTCCTGTGTGACTTCTGCACCTAACATGGATACAGACCAGATAACCACCGTGCTGGAGAATGACCCAGAGACACGTATGGTCTTTCAAGGGGTGTTCGCCCGAGATGTGTTCCCATTAGACCGTATGTATCCTGCTGCATACGTTCTCAACACGGCCCCGATGGATCGGCCCGGTGAACATTGGGTGGCCGTGTACTTGACAGAACAGCAGGGGGAATACTTTGACCCGTACGGTCTGCCACCCCTCCATCCCGATTTAACAGACTTCATGGAACAAGGTACAGAGACGTGGTGTTGGAACAGTCAAACGTTGCAAAGCCTGACCAGTAGCGTGTGCGGACAATATTGCTTGTTTTACCTGTACCATCGATGCCGGGGAAGGACCTTATCTACCATCGTACAGATGTTTGACGAGTACCCCAATGACGAGGACCGCGATGTACTCGTATATGACTGGTCCGCCCATCATTTCAATGTACAAGCCCCCTGTTCTGGTCTTAAGTTCTTTCAATGTTCAAGCCCCCTGTTCTGGGCTTAAGTTTACAAGCCCCCTGTTCTGGGCTTGAGTTCTTTCAATGTACAAGCCCCCTGTTCTGGGCTTCAGTTTTCACGTGGTTGTTCTCACGTTGTTGTTGTTCACTAAATAAAAAAATGAGATCTCACCAAAAAACCCTGTCTTGTGTGTTTTCTATATGAGCATAATGCATGAAACTGGCTTTGAACACCGTATTAGCCAATCAGTGGCCTAGAATGGAGCCAAAGGTAACCCGTCCATGTCCAGAAAACATTACCCGGGTGTACAAGAACCCGAATGTAGGCGCGGACGTAGGCGAAATCATCCCAGTACCCGGATGTAGGCGCATATGTGTACCTAGTACCCGTCCATTGGTTCTTTTATCGATCGCTCATTGGCTCTTTTTCTCGACCGCTGATTGGGACAAATGGAACTGCCCATCCTTCCCAGGTTCATTTACAATCCCCTTTTTTGGGGTTCAAGCTCTGTATATCTATGCCGCAACATTGTCGCCGAACCTTGCCAAAAGGGAGACCTTGGACATTTTGACCTGGATGTGACCTTTGACCTTTTGACTCGACATTCATCCGCGCACTGCCGGTGATGACGCGCGCGCGCGCTGCGGCCGGGCCGGGCCGGGCCGGGCCGGGCCGGGCCAGGCCGGGCCGGGCCAGGGAAAACACGGACCCTACGTCTAAGTAAACATTGGAACTCTTCTGTGTTCGATGGGGAAACCCGGAAGAGACGTCTGTGCGGAGAACCCACACCACCACCCAACCCTAACCATGGACCCCTAGTGGTGGGTCACACACACACACACTCACGCATCCCCAACATGCCTGCTTTCTATACTACGACCAGACTGCGCATGCGGAAGAACTTGATGCTAAAGGTCATAGACCGTACAGACATGTATCCATATGGGATTTCTCGACTCTCTATACTACAGTCCCTCATCAGGACCTTATTGACCGTCTAAGTTCATTAATAGTATCTGCGTTCAAAAACACTGATCGTAGATATATTAATGTTGGAAGCCATAAAGCATTCTTTAGCTCTACTACATACAAGAGCTATCATTCATGGGATGTTTCTTTGTTTATAGAATTGCTTGAATTTCTCATTAAAAATATCTATGTGAAATTTGGCTACACAATATATCAACATCATATAGGTATTCCAATGGGTACTAATTGTGCACCCCTATCGGCTGGCTTATATCTGTTCTCTTATCAATATGACTATATGCAGGCGCTCTCAAAACCCGATCCATTCAAAGCCCGTTCCTTCTCATTCACCAAACGCTATATAAACGACCTTCTCGTTGTAGATAATCGCTATATATATAAAAATGAAGCGGGTCTTCTCTCTCGTCGACTGTATGATAAAAGAGATGTTTACAATTTCGACATCGTAAACTATCCCTTTCTGAAAAGTAATATTCCAGTGGGACCTGTATATGCATATCACGCCTAGTAGCATTTGCTAAATCCTGTGTTAAATGTGACGATTTTAATCAACGTCACAAAACATTGTTGCAGAAACTTATAAAACAGGGCTACACCACCAAGCGCTTCCACTCAAAGTTTCTCAAATTTGGCGATACATATCGCATGCTGATAGCAAAATACGAGCGTAGCGTGCAAGATCTGTGGCATTACGTTTCGTAACTTGTGTCTAATTTCGCTTAACCCGGGTCTAGGGAGCGTATGAACTTCATGATCCTCATGGTACGCATATGAACAGTCTCAATCAAAGCGTGACTGAGATACATCATTTTTTAGATGACGACTTTGCAACGAATATTATGGATTACGAATACTGAACAGCGATACGGATTTGATATTTTTGGAACATCATGATGTCTTGCCGGCATCAGTGAAAACTGTTGACCGTTTCTCTCTTGCAGGAAACAAGGCTATGTTTATGTATACTATGACTGTCTTTTTGAATTTGGTGCTAATACTGGTATATGAAATATGTAATACGTCTTTGGATTATGGACGCGAATATTCTCTAATGGACGACAGCTGAATTATGAATGACGGACCAGACGCTTGTAATTGCAACGTTTGACTGTTCCAGTACCACGTCTCTGTGTCTCCGTCCATGAAGTCTTAAATCGGGTTGGCGGGGTGGCAGGCCGTACGGGTCAAAGTATTGGCCCTGCTATTCTGTCAAGTACACGGCCACCCAATGTTCACCGGGCCGATCCATCGGGTCCGTGTTGAGAACGTAAGAAACAGGATACACACGGTCTAAGGGAACACATCTCGGGCGAACACCCCTTGAAAAACCATACGTATCCCTGGGTCATTCTCCAGCACGGTGGTAATCTGGTCTGTATCCATGTTAGGTGGCAAAGTCACACAGGACGTTACGCGCCTTGTCCACTTAAATGATGTTGTCAAACTCGGCGTAGCAGATCACATTGACGGCGGACCAGAGGGCTCGCGCAACGTGGATTTCCAACCGTAAATTTCCTTGCTTGGCGAGGGCCGGCTGATGGTTGTTCTCTAAGGTGGGGGTCAGATCGAAACAGAACAACGTGTATCCGTTCGCGTAGTTCTCCCGACTGAGCATATTCCCTTCGTCTTGGCTGATTTGACCGGCGGCTGTAAACAGGTTCTGATAGGCTCGAATGAAATTCCCGCGCCCAAAGTTCGGTGTTAAGGCCGTAGCTGGGAACTGGTGTCCGTCCACATGCAGGGCAACAAAATTGATGCCGAAATGTTTAAAGTCAATCGGGCTCTCTGGGTAGGTTCCGCAGAAACTGCCATTTTTCACACAGGCCAGGATCAATCGCGCACCCCCTCAAGGATTACACACGCACGCATACACACACGCATTCACACTCTCGCAAGCACACACAGACGCATACACACACTCACACACGTACACACACACACACACTCACACAAAGATGCATACACACTGACGCACACATGCATATGCACAATATGACTGACCATTCACATGCAGGCCATGAGAGCTTTTGACCTGGGCCTGATAGAAGGCCGGGATGGTGGAACATTCGTGAACATCCTAGGGTACATGATGCACCACAGAAGCGTGCACCTGTTTGACGTCCGCGCCTGCATCCGGGTTCTTGTCGCTGACGTCCTCGCCTACATCCGAGTTCTTGTCGCTGACGTCCAAGTTGAACTGATTGTGCTAAAAATAGATCAACAGCTAGCTTGCTATAAAAAGGAAACGGCCTGGCCGTTTCATCAGACACTCTGTCAACCACCAAGATGTTCACTTGTACTACGTGCTCGAAATCATTCACTCGCCGGCACGACTTGCGCCGCCATGAGGCTACCAAGCACGATGGAACCGCCCGGTATAGCTGTACGATATGTAGGCCTACACTGTCGTTTCAGCGCCCTGATCATTTACAGCGCCATGAACGTTCCATTCATGGGCCACCCAAGCGTCCATGCGAAGAATGTGGTCAACTCTTCAAACGACCCAGTCAGTTAAAACGGCATGAGCGTTTGATTCATGGTCCGTCACCACGGTATGAGGGACAACTTCCCACTAAAGAGGCACCCAGGAGGGACAGATCCACTGAAGATGAACCCGGGGAGGAGAATGCCACTGGTGATGCGATCACGGAGAGCCCGTCTATACCCACAGCTCAGAAGAGCCTAGATATCCAGCCGGTCCCTAGCATTACTGTTTCCAGTCATACGCCTGACAACAACGAACATTTTCTGGAAGATGCGGTGGATGTTCCCAGCGATCTCTTACCCGAAGAGCATCCAGTGAGCGAGATGTATCGACGCCATTGGTCCATGATCCGACACTGCTTCCACCGTCATCGCCCTATATGACCAAACTAGGTCCTTCACATTAAATGTTGCATTTGGGTACATCTTATGCCATAAGATGACGCGTGAATTGTGCTATTTCTATTTCAGTGCCATCAACCCAGTGTACGACCATCCTTTCACCATTACCAATCGGGCGTCGCTAGAGACGATGCTGGCCCAACTGGATACTGTGGATCCCTTGGAATGGCCCTATGAACAGCGTCCCAACACCAAGTGGATAGTGCAGAGGGTCACCAATGTTACGTTCTTCGTGGTTAAACTGACCCACCACCCCCATCGGATGAAAGTATTCACACATGCACTGATAGATACTCCGAATGCACAAACAACTATCTGAGGATATGTTTCCTCAACGGTATCCTGGCCTGCCCGATGACGATTAGAACAAACGGTTCAGAGCGAACATGGCCGAAGATGGAACTTTCTGAAATGGCGACTTCTGATTGGACAAGAGTAGCCGAGAATACATCTAACGGACAGGAACGAATATGACAGATGCAAATGGTGGCCCCTGATTGGATAAGAATCTTCTTGAATTGTAAATATACCCGACGCGGCTCCCCCAGCGTAGGTATGATGTAACATTGGGGAGACTAAACTATATGAAAAAATAAATAAACAAATTGCTTATGGATAACAACTTCTAGTTTATTCAGGACGACGTTTCGATACAGGTACTAGTATCGTTCTCAAGTCATTTGACTTGAGAACGATACTAGTACCTGTATCGAAACGTCGTCCTGAATAAACTAGAAGTTGTTATCCATAAGCAATTTGTTTATTTATCTACTTCCCAACTTCTAAATGCCACTTAAAGAAACTATATGAAAAAATTTCTTGTTGTTCTTGTTCTCTCATGTGTCATCCTTGTTGTTGTTGTTGCTGTTGTTGTTCTCTCTTCGGTCTATATCATGGCGTTATGTTAGAGTGTTAAGGTGTAGCGACGGGCGTCACTGCATTTCGAAGAATTAGTGACAATTCCATGGAATATCAGAGCTTCTGAGCTATTTCAACAGAGCGTTGAAGCATTAAGAATGGCGTTGGTGGGCTTTGCTACAAGATGACACCTCACACGACGCATTCGCACCGCGGATGGTCCATGTCTACACCAAGTAACATCCTTCACTGCTAAAAAATGCCCACTTTCGCTACTACTCGTACTGATGACGATTCTCGACTTGGGGGTAGAGTGTGCTAAAAATAGATCATCAGCTAGCGTGCTATAAAAGGGAAGCGGCCTATGAACAGTATACCTTACTACCGCTTGAAATGAAAGGCGATCCCACGCACAGGTCCATCATGAAGACCAAGAGTCACTTGGAAGAGGCTATGAGGCTACCACCCACCGAGGCCCTGGAAAATGCGATCAGAATGCGCAAACAACTGTTTCAGGACATGCTGCCCGAAAAATATCCAGGCCTGTCCGACGATGATTAGAATAAACGGTTCAGAGCGAACATGGTCGAAGATGGAACTTGCTGAAATGGCGACTTCTGATTGAACAAGAATACATCTAACGGACAGGGACGAATATGACAGATGCAAATGGTGGCCTCTGATTGGGCAAGAGTCTTTTTGAGTTGTAAACATACCCAACGCGGCTCCCCCAGCGTGGGTATGCTGTAACATTGGGGAAAATAAACTATATGAAAAAACTTCTTGTTGTTGTTGTTCTCTCATGTGTCATCGTTGTTGTTGTTGTTGTTGTTGTTGTTGTTGCAACGGTCTATATCATGGCGTCAAGGCGTTATGTTAGAGCGTTAAGGCGTAACGACGGGCGTCGACGGGCGTCACTGCATTTCGAAGAATTAGTGACAATTCCATGGAATATCTCCGGTCTATATCATGGCGTCAAGGCGTTATGTTAGAGCGTTAAGGCGTAACGACGGGCGTCGACGGGCGTCACTGCATTTCGAAGAATTAGTGACAATTCCATGGAAAATCTAGAAAATCAGAACTTCTGAGCTATTTCACCAGGGCGTTGAAGCCTTAAGCTTGGCGTTGGCGGACGTTGCTATAAGTTCTATGAGCATAATGCATGAAACTGACTTTGAACACCGTTTTAGCCAATCAGTGGCCTAGAATGGAGCCAAAGGTAACCCATCCATGTCCAGAAAACATTACCCGGGTGTACAAGAACCCAGATGTAGGCGCGGACGTCAGCGAAAGCACACCGTGAGAACCCCAATTCGATTGGCTGATTGTTCGACCGCTGATTGGTTCTTTTTCTCGACCGCTGATTGGCTCTTTTTCTCGACCGCTGATTGGTCCAAATGGAACTGCCCATCTTTCCCAGGTTAATCTAGAATCCCCTTTTTGTGCTCAAGCTCTGACTATATCGATGCCGCAACATTGTATCATTGGACATTGGACCGTTTGACCTGGATGTTACCTTTTGTCCCGCGATCCAGGCTGCGCATGCGCAGAATGACGATATTTCAACCCCACATCCACGCCATCAGAGGCTCCCTCACCTAGGCTTCACATGGATACCTCACACGGCCCATTCGAACCGTGAATAGCCCATCTCTAACCCAAACACACACCCAAATATCCCCCAAAATGCATACTGTCTATACTACGGGCCAGTCTGCGCAAGCGCAGACTATTGAACACGGACGAACCATTAGTGTAGTCAAGTGCTCCTCCGCGAGAGCTTCAAAATAAGACCTCACTCGACCATTGGTGGACCCCCTAGACTCCAACACGTTCACTCCGTATGGCCCTATACACCCATAGCCATGCAGTATAGGCCTATGGGCCTACCCAGGCCTCGGTGACTTTTTTCAAAAATTTCACCGATTCGCTCCGGAATACTTCCTATCATGTTCTAAATGACGAGACTAAGAAAACGAGACCCCCACAACCTATACCGCAAATGTATAGAAGTAAGTTTCCCAGGGGGACAAACATTGATCCTTTACCCCCAGTATGGGACTATATGGGGCTGTATCGTACTTTTTCAAAAGTTTCACCGATTCGCTCCGGAACACTTCCTATCATGTTTGTTTTGACGAGACTAAGAAAACGAGACCCCACAACCTATGCCGCAAATGTGGAGAAGTAGGTTTCCCAGGATGGTCCTATACCCCCCATACCCCATTTTGGCATTTTCCCGTAATTTAGGATAAAGTCCGTGTTCCGTATTTTTTCAGGAAAAATTGTATATACACCCACCCTGGAACTAGGGGAAGATAACTCTATTGATAGGCAAGCCCCGTTAATCCCGGCGACCTATATACCCCCATACCCCATATAGGCATTTTTCCAGATTTTTCGATAAAGTCCGTGTTCCGTATTTTTTTTTCAGGAAAATTTTTACATGCACCCACCCATGACTGGATGCCCCTTCACATAGGCTTCACATTGATACCTCATACAACTCCAATGGACCATTAGTGGCTCCCCTCGACACCAAAACGTCTATTTTCATACCCTTTGTCCAGCGAGCATGCGCAAAATGCCACTATTTCAACCCCACACCCAGCCCATCAGATGCCCCTTCACGAATGCTTCACTTGGATACCTCTCTCGACCCCATCGGACCATTAGTGGCTCCCCTAGCTCCAAAACGTCTATTTGCATACCCTTGGGCCACCGCGCATGCGCAGAATGCTGATATTTCAACCCCACGCCCAGCCCATCAGATGCCCCTTCACGAATGCTTCACTTTGATACCTCACTCGACCCCATTGGACCATTAGTAGCTCCCCTAGCTCCAAAACGTCTATTTTCATACATTTGGGCCACCGCGCATGCGCAGAATGCCGATATTTCAACCCCACACCCAGCCCATTAGATGCCCCTTCATGAATGCTTCACTTTGATACCTCACTCGACCCCATCGGACCATGAATGGCTCCCCTAGCTCCCAAAACGTCTATTTAGGTATTCCCCGTAAAGACGCAAATGTCCTACAGCGGGTTCGCCCAGTCAGAGTTGTCTTCCTTGCCTCCAGAGGGCAGCGCGATCGATGTCGTGATGTCAAAAGGGAATCCCCATAGCAAGCGCCGCCATTTTGTTTGTTTACTTTTTGCGGAGACATACCGGACAATAAACGCTCGACCCTGGGGTCGCACTGATCCTAGACTCGTCATAATAAGACCGCACAACACCTATAGGGTATCTTTATTATTATTATATGTCTTAGAGGGATTTTTGAGGGTAATGTGAGGGTTTTTTTAGGGTAATGTTGCTCAATTTACCGTGACCTCCCCACCGCCTGGTTTCCTCCCTTGCATCCAAAGTGTACAATTGGCGCCACCATATGAAGTTGTGACGTCATAGTTACATCCGGGGAGAATACTACTTTAAATAGCTTTTATATACTACTCTGGTTCGCAATGGACTTTCTTTTTCTTTTTTGCATTCTCAGCTTACTTGCCCCTGGTATTGGACTTAGTCTCAACCAACCAAACTAGAATGATTGTCCTTGATCCATATTCTTTCTATACAACATATTTCCAGGATTTCTAAGCCTAGGTAGTTCTCCGTACCTATGAAGAAACATAAATCTGTACCGGCTAATGCGTGTCACCATTGTGATTTTTTTATGTCGCTAGCATTGTCCGACGGTTGACACCAGTCATTATAAAGGAGTGTCGTGACTGACCTAAGAATAGACAACCTATACACCTTCGTTCGTCCTTGAAATCACCTGGTTTGGTTTTATTCTATTCCGAATTTTGGATCAAAATATAGTGCACTGAGAAATTACAACACATATAAGGGAAGTGGGAAGAGGTGCCGACATACTGACTGCGTCACATGACTTCACAGAATAGTCTTCTGGTTAACCTATTCTAAAGCACATACCAAGAATCTAACGATTCGTAATATGTGTTGTATCTCAGGTACGCTTTTATTGTACCTGTTCATGTGGCAACTTGGATGATATGACCACACGGCCTCTAGCACCGGCATAAGCGGTATTAGATACAAATCTAGAGAGCTATGATGGAAATGCTCTGACAACTCGTATACTGGTAATTGGTGAGCTGTTTCGCTGTGACAACTCGTACATTGGAGATTAGTGAACTGTATCGTCGTCAGATGTAAATGACGGCAAAAAAACAGACAACAAGCATTATTGACTTTCAATGGGGAATTTACTTGCCCACCTGTTGGGATTGGTTCTGGGAAAAAGCTGAAGCAGAATTCCGGGACTCGTGTGGAAGATTCGCATGTGTAGACATTTTGCAGGAGCAATTTATAACATTGTATAGTGTTCAGTGGAAATCCCAATTTGATTGTAGCATTCAAATTTTCATATTTTAAATGTATTTGAACATACGATACATACAGAGCGTTCTATGTAAGAGTTGTATTATCGGTTAATATCACTTTCTTAGAATTCTTTTCCACAAAATATGCTCATCTGATCTAATGAATGTAATATAGATGCTCTTTGGTTGCTCTCGTCACGCCAGATTGAGGACATATGCATATGTCAGTGCATATCGTACTGCACAGCATTAGATAGATCTACTCTGTTACAAGTAGGCCTACACTACAAATAGTTTGATGCAATGTTTTGTAGCTTATGCAATTAATGAGCCA
>JAVTVY010027274.1:0-11370 GCA_036873755.1 Hanleya hanleyi
ATGATCTGAATACTAAAGTTATCCCAGCCATGGTCGGGTCCAGAAAAATGCCTACCTATAAGCAATTGCTTTTTCCTAACGGATTTTCTGTGACCGTTCACCCTAAGATGAGTCTTTGGGTGGTCTTGCCAACATACTGTTGACCACACTTCTTACAGGAAACTAAGTAAATACAGTTTGTAGTAGAACAACTAAGATCAACATACGAGTTAAAAGAATATGAGTTACCAGTTAAACGCGGAACTAAATGAAGCTGAAATATTAAAGAGTGGACACGTGAGACATCCACGGTGTCCACACTTAGAAATTTTGAAATTATTACATGTAGAATTCGGTGCTAAACAATCATCAAGCGCAATATTGCAAGGTTTGATGTCGTGGCCTTGCTTTGCCGTCAGAAATATATCTGTCATTTGGATTGAAAAAGGTCTTAGTGCATTTCGAACTATTAGAGACTCGGCCGAGAAACCTGCACTAAGGTTCCTCGGGTCTGTCTTCATATTTTTTCTTATAGTTGTGCTCATTATGTTTGTTGGGTGTGTAGGGGCCCGGCCTCGGGGACAACTTGTCCACCAGATTCAGACAATGGCGGGATATAGCAAACGGAAGGCTTTGACCGCGAACGGCGTCTCGGTGGATATGATCGGTCGACTGCACGCAGACATGTTCATGCAAGACCGATACCTCTTGAACAAAGAGTCCCCATCAAAATCCGGGATCGATACGGGCGCCTCCGACCTTCGCCTTGATGGCCACTAACGTAGAGGCGCATGTAGCTGACTATAAGATTGTCATCGAAGACGCAGTCCTGTATGTCCGAAAAGTGAAACCGAATCCAGCCGTTCAATTGGGCCACATGAAAGCCTTGGAAACCAAAACCAGCCCAGTACCCTATCCGACGTGTGCAAACCAAAGTGTTCTCTGTGTCTGCTGGAAATATGAGCACCAACAAAGACAACCTGTTCCTGGGGGAACTACCCAAGCGATTGATCCTGGCCTGTGTGGAAAATACCAGTTTCAGTGGAGCCTACCCAGAGAATCCGTTTGACTTTAAACATTTCTGCATCAATTTTGTGGCCCTGCGTGTGGATGGACAACAGGTGCCAGCCACCGCCTTAACCCCGAACTTTGGGCGCGCGAATTTCATTCGAGCCTATCAGAGCCTGTTTACAGCCACCGGTCAAATCAACCAGGACGAAGGGAATTTCATCAGTCGGGAGGACTACGGGAACGGATACACATTGTTCTGTTTCGATCTGACCCCCACCTTAGAGAACGACCATCAGCTGGCCCTGGCCAAGCAAGGCAATTTACGGCTGGAAATCCACTTTCAACGAGCCCTCCGGAGCACCGTCAATGTGATCTGCTACGCCGAGTTTGACAACATCATTCAAGTGGACAAGGCGCGCAACGTGCTGTGTGACTTCTCCACCTAACATGGATACAGAGCAGATAACCACCGTGCTGGAGAATGACACAGAGACATGTATGATGTTTCAAGGGATGTTCGCCCGAGATGTGTTCCCATTAGACCGTGTGTATCCTGCTGCTTACGTTCTCAACACGGACCCGATGGAGCGACCCGGTGAACACTGGGTGGCCGTGTACTTGACAGAAGAGCAGGGCGAATACTTTGACCCGTACGGCCTGCCACCTCTCCATCCCGATTTAACAGACTTCATGGATCAAGGCACAGAGACGTGGTGTTGGAACAGTCAAACGTTGCAAAGCCTGACCAGTGGCGTGTGCGGACAATATTGCTTGTTTACCTGTACCATCGATGCCGGGGAAGACCCTTATCTACCATCGTACAGATGTTTGACGAGTACCCCAAGGCCGAGGACCGCGATGTACTCGTCTATGACTGGGTCGCCCATCATTTCAATGTACAAGTCCTGTTCTGGGCTTGAATTCTTTCAATGTACACACGCCCGCTGTTCTGGGCTTAAGTTTAAAAGCCCCCTGTTCTGGGCTTCAGTTCTTTCAATGTACAAGCCCCTTGTTCTGGGCTTGAGTTTTCACGTGGTTGTTCTCACGTTGTTGTTGTTGTTACTGAATAAAAAACTAAATGAGATCTCACCAAAAAACCCTGTCTTGTGTGTTTTATTCATAATGCATCAATGCCCAATGTGGAGATTCAGTGAAACTGAAATCAGTGGTGTAGGATGGGGCCAAAATGTAACCCATCAAGGTTAGAATGCAAGAGCACTATAGTAAAAATAGAGAGCCAATGAAATCAGCCCACAGACCAAGTACGTGTTTTTGGTCTAGGTTTGGAGCGGACATTTCATTGAGGTGCGTGTATACGGTGAGTGAAGAGACTCGTCCAACACGTATAGATTAAGTTGATGACTATAAGTTCTATGTTGTCGATTTAACCTCTCCCTACATTGACGCGCGCGCTGCGGTGGGGGGCCGGGGCCCGCCGGGGCCGGAAAAGTTGGAGATCGTTTTAGTGAAAACCGGAAGTGACGTCACACACTTGCGCAGACCCACCACACCACGTGAACGCCATTGTAGAGAAAAAAAAACCAGTACATGACAGACACAGACAAGTCTAGACATGGCCAGAGGTCACGCCCCATTCACCCCAACCGCAAGTGACGTCACACACTTGTTCATTGGACCATTAGTGGCGCCCCTAGCTCCAAAACGTCTAGCGGGACCCATACAGGGTCCAGTTTTCGACACTAGGTGACCAAATCCCGATGAAATGGCCAGTTTTCGAGACCGGATGTGCCGCCATCTTGAACACACGTGCCGCCATCTTGGATATGTCCCATAATGCACCGGGTCAAAATACTCGCTTCTGATTGGCTGAGAGCTCTGTGACGGATTTGAAATACTCGCTTCTGATTGGCCGAGAGCTGCGCATTGCTGTCTGCGCATGATATTCCTACCGTACATCCAACCCATCAGATGCCCCTTCACGAATGCTTCACTTTGATACCTCACTCGACCCCATCGGACCATTAGGGGCTCCCCTAGCTCCAACACGGCTATGTTCATACCCTTGGGCCACCACGCATGCGCAGAATGCCGATATTTCAACCCCACACCCAGCCTATCAGATGTCCCTTCACCTAGGCTTCACTTTGATACCTCACTCGGCCCAATCGGACCCTTAGTGGCTTCCCTAGATGCCAAAACGTCTATTTTCATACCCTTGGGCCACCGCGCATGCGCAGAATGCCGATATTTCAAGCCCACACCCAGCCCATCAGATGCCCCTTCACGAATGCTTCACACTGATACCTCATATGACCCCATCGGACCAGTAGTAACTCACCTAGCTCCCAACACGGCTATTTCCATACCCTTGGGCCACCGTGCATGCGCAGAATGACGCTAGTTCAAACCCGCTAGTCCAGTCAGATGCCCCTTCACCTAGGCTTCACTTTGATACCTCACTCGACCCCATCGGACCAGTAGTAACTCACCTAGATGCCAAAACGTCTATTTTCATACCCTTGGGCCACCGCGCATGCGCAGAATGCCGATATTTCAACCCCACACCCAGCCCATCAGATGCCCCTTCACGAATGCTTCACTTTGATACCTCACTCGATCCCATCGGACCCTTAGTGGCTTCCCTAGCTCCAACACGGCTATTTTCATACCCTTCGGCCACCGCGCATGCGCAGAAGGCCGATAGTTCAACCCCACACCCAGCCCGTTAGATGCCCCTTCACATAAGCTTTACTTTGATACCTCACTCGATCCCATTGGACCATTTGTGGCTCCCCTAGCTCCAACACGGCTATTTCCATATCCTTAGGCCACACGAGTTGTCTCCCTTGCGTCAATGTGTGCAGATGGCGCTACTGTCGACGCCGTGATATGGAAAGGGCATCCCCCCACCATCCTGGAGCCGCCATTTTGTTTGTTGTTTTCTTGCGGAGATACACGGGACAATAAACACTCGACCCTAGGGTGGTACAGATGCTAGACTGATCCTATTAACATGGTACAACAAGCCCCTGTGCTGGTTCAATAATTTCAGTCCGTTATGATTCGGGCTGTAATGTTATTCCTTTTACCGATGTAAAAGTAGTAACATGTCGCACAGGGTCGCCAACGACATTCATGCAAAAACACCCCCCTCTCCCCCTCTCCCCCTCTTTCTAGTCCAAGCCCCTGTGCTGGTTCAATAATTTCAGTCCGTTATGATTCGGGCTGTAATGTTATTCCTTTTACCTATGTGTAAAAGTAGTAACATGTCGCACAGGGTCGTCAACGACAGTGACAAATATCTGCAATCATGCAAAAATACCCACCCTCCCCTTCTTTCTAGTCCAAGCCCCTGTGCTGGTTCAATAATTTCAGTCCGTTATGATTCGGGCTCCCACAGCCGCCATCTTAAACCCACCACCCACCACCACAAGCCGCCATCTTAAACCCACCACCCACCACCACAAGCCGCCATCTTAAACCCACCACCCACCACCACAAGCCGCCAGCTTAAACCCACCACCCACCACCACAATCCGCCATCTTAAACCCACCACCCACCACCACAAGCCGCCATCTTAAACCCACCACCCACCACCACAAGCCGCCATCTTAAACCCACCACCCACCATCACAAGCCGCCATCTTAAACCCACCACCCACCACCACAAGCCGCCATCTTAAACCCACCACCCACCACCACAAGCCGCCATCTTAAACCCACCACCCACCACCACAAGCCGCCATCTTAAACCCACCACCCACCACCACACATGACCCCATGTGACACAATACTCGCTTCTGATTGGCTGTCGCATCTAGGGACTACTTTTTCTCCGCGGAGACAGACCGCATCACCGCCAGGACCACATCACCGTGGAGGAATACATCAAGTCAAATTTTACTCGCTTCTGATTGGACGAGAGCCACCCCGTGACCGAACTCTCCTGTGCTGGAGGTAGCTTTTTGATCAGAGGTCAAAATACTCGCTTCTGATTGGACGAGAGCCGCCCCAGTTCCGCCCACAATATGCAAATTTCTGAGGTCAATCGACCTCCATTTACGCTTTATATACTACTGCCCTTGCCTCATATAGGCGTCAGACGGAGTATGCAGTGAATCAAATCTTAATAAATTAATATCCAATCAATGTTCCCCAATCGCATATATCGCTTTGTAGAATCTTACCGATTTCAATTCAATTTGGTGTTCCGAGCGCCAATACGATGAATATTTATTAGTCTTAATATATCGAGGCCGCATTTTATGTACTTTACTTGCTGTCGGGAAGGGGAATACGGCCAGCGTCTCCGCTTTAACCCAAGGTTTATGTCAAGGACCAGCCCATAATTCTACCCCGCATTATGATGCCAACATGACGGGAGCTCAGCAACATCAGAAGATACCCCAACAGTCTGATGACAGTGACGTCATCACTCCATATCACCGGATTAGTACTTTTCTGTCAGTTTTTCTAAACTTCGTTTTCTTTATTTGTAGTCAGAACTTTCCTCGTTAATTCAGTCCCAGGAACACTTTCAGCGTAACATGAACAGATTTAACGCTTGTGTGGTAACACCATTGTCAAAATAATTGAAATATCGCCTTTCATTTCAAGCGGGAGCAGGCTATATCGTTCATAGATTGCCATCGCTGTTTTCCTGAGACAGGGGCGTATTTGGATGTACGCCCGTTGAAAGTTATCCTGTCCGGCGTCTTCGATCGATTACCGCATCATAGCTATTAATATGATTCCAGGTGGTAGGTTCTCACTGCCCTGGGATGTAGGCTGACTATCTGAGATCAAACTCTCCGTATCAGAAGATAGTCTCTCAGCAGTCCCTGTTTCTGTATCAGTCGGTGGACTCTATATCGGCATCCGCCTCCAAGGACTCCTCGTAGGCTTCAATTCCATGTATATGCTCTCGTGTCGCATCACATCGTAATCTCTGATGAACATGCTTTTCGCACTCAGAGCAAGTATAAGCCAAGTTAAGGGTTGAACGTCGACTGTACGTGTTTTGGTAATACACTTGCTTTTAAAAGACAGTAACGCCCGCCCACGCCCAGCTTAACGCTTCAACGCCCTGGTTTTGCTCTGATGTTCATGAAATTGACACTAATTCATCGAAAAGCGATGACGTTCGTCAACGCCCGTCGTTACGCCTTAACGCTCGTCTCAACGCTCTATATTAACGCCTTCCAATGACGCGTTCAAACAATGTTTCTTTTGTGCTATTGCTATGACATACGCCTCTTTCCAGTTCATGCCCGAGGTTTTCAACATCGACGCTGTTCATTCGATTTCCATATGGACCAGGTCCTTGTCCTTCAATTTTATATGGGTCACTAGGTCGGCATACTGCTGACGTAAAGCCCATCGTAGTCTGAGTGCCAATGTGTCATGGGCTAAAATTGCGGCTTCCTCTTTCGAATACCCTTTGTGGGGAAACTTGTTTTCTGTGGCCCCCAACGTCTCGCTCATCTCGGCGTCCATACTTTCTTTGAACAAATGCTTCCACAGCCTTGAGTTCACATTGTGTTCATTCCGTTGTACGGGTTTGGGATGGTCCTTCACGGTTGGGTGATATTCCTGGACTGATGGTATGAAGGCGATCCGCTGTATGAGGGTGGGTTGCTGCTGCTGGACGGGTGCTGCCAGGTGTGGACTCGGTGGATCGTGTAGGGATATATGACGTTGTGGTGACCCCTCGCCGGGTAACAGGTGGGTCGTCAACCAGCAATCTTCGGGGGTATGAGCTTTTAAGTCTACGAACAGGTAACCGTACGGACGACTTGTCGCGCCTTGAAACGCCTGCATGAAATGGTCGATGTTCTGAGGATAAACTCGACTACCAAACATACGGATTTGTGCTCTATCGATGGGATTGGAGAAGAGCACAACGTATTGGCAGTTCAAGGCAATATCTCTAGACGCCTTCCCTTGAGGAAAGATGACGGACAGATTGCGATGATGGGATCGTTTGGTAAACGAGTCGACAACGTGTGAATTGTCCTTGGCCGAACTCATAAAGTCGTCTAACACTACCACATTGGTCTGCTCGGGGTCGAAGAAATACGCTTGTTCGATATCGTGAGCAATCCCTGGGACGAAGCTCACATTCTGTAATCTTGTAGTTTCGTAGGCAGACTGCCACTGGCTATAACACCAAACTATACGGGTATAGCCGAGGGGCCCATCTTCTATGAATTTCATCGCCCAGGACGTCTTTCCACATCGCGTAGGACCGCTCACCGTCATCGTATAGGGATGCTCTAATATTCTCGTGTGTGACGTAGCCTATGTTTATGTATACTATGATTGTCTTTTTGAATTTGGTGCTAATACTGTTATGTGGAAAATGGAATAGGTCTTTGGATTATGGACGCGGATATTCTCTAATGGACGACGGCTGGATTATGAATGACGGACTAGACACTTGTAATTGATCGTTTCGCGCGTATTTTGAATTTGCTCGTTGTCGAGACTCTGTTCCGAGAGATGGATTTGCTCTCTACGATTATTATGTATGGAAAGCTAATGTCTACGTAGATTAAATGGCGTGGAAAATGACTTCGAACGCAAGTGACATGCGTAAACCATGGCTCTCGTCTCCACGGGCAACAGGTGTATAATGAAGCTTTCACAGATGTATGTCGTGTTTATATGCAAGAGCTCGAAGCTCAGGGATGGGACAGTTGGGTGCTTGGAGCTCGGAGCTCGGGGATGGGGCAGTTCGTTGTTTGGAGCTCGGAGCTCGGGGATGGGGCAGTCGGGAGATCAGAGATCGGGGATGGGGTAGTTCGGTGTTTGGAGCTCGGAGTGTCTGCGCATGGGCGTCATATTCCTTACTTCATGACACGCCAGACTAGTCGGACGCTGTCCCACGAAAGCTTCACTATGATACCCCACACATCCCATTCGGACCAAGAATGGTCCCTCAGTCCCACAAACACACCTCTAAGCAGTCCCTCAAACACACCCCTACGCACCAGATGACGTCACATGTGACGTGGACATTCCTCAATTCGTGGCCTACACCACGAGAGTTTCAATTTGACATCCTACACGGCGTATTAGGACCACGGATGGTTTATCTCTACCCCAAGCGCATGCGCAGAATGACGTCAGTTCCACCCCATACCCATCCTTCAGTTTTGGTAATTTCTGTATTTTGTTTTTATATGTTTGTTCTTCTGCTCTAATAGAATCAGAAATTAAATGAATCAGAATATGCATAAGCGTCACAGATGGCTGTATGTCAGAAAATCGTGTTTTGAGCGGCCATCTTTGATACGCCATTTTGGGTCCTTAATGGCAAAAGATATTTTGTTAACAGCGATTTTCGAATTCAGCATACCCGAATTGTGTTAGATAGATTATTAGTTTACTTGTACTAAAAAATGCCTCAGAGTGTTAGAATTCCTGATATCTCCACCTGTCTATCTGGCGTCTGCTCGGCTGAGCCAATCGAGAAACACTTACCGTCACCTTCCCTTCAAAGAACTCTAAGAGTTTTCGGGATTAGTCGACACTCGCGTTACTGCAGGTCGATTAGATCGCATAAGCGACATATCCAAACGGGGGAGCAGATAGGATTTAATTTTAATTAGATGGGCGGTGAAGCCTGACCAGATCGCAGCCTCGTCCGAAAATTTTTTGGTTGTCGAATTTCGTTTCTCCCCGTGCTGCAACACGGATGTATGTTTTTAATCAGTGATAACTGGTATAAATATGGTACATATCCATCACATCATCCCACCTTTTGAAGAAAGGACCTTCATGCTTATCCTAATGTATATAGTGTGGCAACTTTAAGATGAATATTCAGAATCACTAGTTAAAGATATTACACCTCTTTGAAGGATAGGGAGAAACAAAAGTTAGACTACCCATAAAGGAGATGGCACAATAAGGCGGGAGTTTAATGTAACTACAAGAGAAAATATATGTACACAGCATGTGAATGTTCTAGCTCGATTGCCTTATGACAAAAGTTATAACATGAAATTGAAATCTGCAGCATGTGCTCTTTCGTGAAAAAACCCCGGTCAAATCGAGTCATTTAAACACACATTTAGACAGGAAGGACCTCTTGGACCAAAAAGATTTTTTCCAGTAGTGGAGATATAATGCTACCGTATGGCAAGCCGTTTTACTTTTTATTCGGCATTTGCTGATATCATTAAATATTTGCTGATATCTTCAAATGATTTGGCTGACCTATATCTGTTCTCTTATGAATATGACTATATGAAGGCGGCTTTCAAAAACCGATCAATTCAAAGCCCGTTCCATCTCATTCGCCAAACGCTATATAGACGATCTTCTCGCTGTGGATAATCGCTTTTTAAATGACGCAGTGAAGGATATATATCCACCTTCACTGGACTTGAAGGAAACTACAGATAGCCCTACCGGCATATCATATTTAGACCTATATCTCTATAATAATGAAGCGGGCCTTCTCTCTCGTCGACTTTATGACAAAAAAGATGATTACAGTTTCGTAAACTATCCCTTTCTGGACAGTAATATTCCAGGAGACCTGCATATGGCGTATACATATCTCGCCTAGTAGCATTTGTTAGATCCTGTGTTAAATGTGACGATTTTAATCAACACCACAAAACATTGTTGCAAAAGCTTATAAAACAGGGCTTTCTCAAATTTGGCGATACATATCGCATGGTGATAGCAAAATACGAGCGTAGCATGCTAGATCTATGGCGTTACGTTTCGTAACTGGTGTCTAATTCCCCTTAACCCGTGGCTAGGGGCCGTATGAACGCATGTAGTTCAAGATCCTCATGGTGCTCATATGAACACTCACAATCAAAGCGTGACTGGGATACATCATTCTCTAGATGACGACTTCACAGTGAATATCATATGGATTAAGAATACTGATCTGCGATACGGATTTGATAGTTTTGGAACATCATGATGTCTTGCCGGCATCATTGAATGGATTATGGACGCGGATATTCTTTAATGGACGACGGCTGAATTATGAATGACGGACCAGACGCTTGTAATTGTCATCAATTTATAGAGCATGCATCGTATATGTAACCATCTGGTTCATCTATACGCGGTAAGACTGACCCTGGGATCATGTGTATCCATTTTCAGCCTGCTTTCGGCAACTACTAGGGGAAATCCCCTGAAATCCACACCACGTGATGTCTTCAGCCAATCAGCTAAACTCTACCGACGTATCCCCAATATAACCGCCATTTTCGAGTCCTGTGCTGTCAAAATTACAGATCTACAACACCCCTTGGGCGATTTGGAAGATATTCATATCTGTATCTTTTGTAAGTCCAGATTATATATGTTTCATAAGTGGTATGAAGCGCCTGTAATTTATCAGATTTCTCGAGTCTGTTCTCCGCCGGATGAAGACTGAACAGTATCCGGTAAAGTATCGGATATCGCTCCGCGATAATGGAGACACACGATTCGCAAGCCATCTTATGGATGAAGAAGTGTACGCAAATGATCATGCATCATGAAAACAAACGCAACAATTACGTTTCAGAAGTTAGGGGAACAAACTTATCGACTCAAAAATGGTATGATGTTTAGCTTTAGCCCCCAGCAATTCGCATATAGGGAAATAAATTAAACCACATGTGGGAATCGAAACGATGGCCCTCCAATTCCTGGAGTTGCACTCACCGTCTTAGCTATGCCGACTCATTGATAATAATCAAAACTGACTTTATGCACAAATAGTTTTATAACACAGAAATGAAAATTTAGTATTTAATCCTCACGAGAGAGAAAGAATGATTTAACCCTCAACGAGAATCGAACCCACAGCCCCTTCAATCCATCAGCTGCTCTTACCCTCTGAGCTATGCCGGTTCATATTCCCAGAATCATCACAATGGAGGCTAATCGGTAACGCAATATGCGCAACTGGCATGCTAATTTGATATGGAGTTGTTCAGCACAGGCTTCTCATCTACGTCTGTTAGAAGGCGAGTAAGACGATCCTGTGCTCGAACGATACATCGCAGTTATATTGTGCACTTTTGGTTACAAGCATGAAATTTGGCACATAGCCATTTTGAATGATCCTCTTTCATTTAAAATCGGGACACAACCTCTATCCTCATTCTCGCAAGCTGGTATGGATGTTCCCGTCCTATTTGGCACTCCAGAATTCCATTAGATTAGCATTACCTCTTTAATCACTCACGTGAATTCAATAATTACGTGTATCAGCAGACAATGGGCAGAAACATATTGCATTTGACATCATTCTCTCAAGTCAGAGCCCATTTCTGCTAGAATTTACTAGTTCTACACTTAGCAATTTACGTTACTTTTTCTATCAGTTTCACAAATGAAAGCATGCCAGTAGTATATAAAATCATTTTAAAGCCAGGTTTTGCCGGGGGAGGTAA
>JAVTVY010027275.1:0-11411 GCA_036873755.1 Hanleya hanleyi
CCCACACCCAGCCATTAGATGCCCCTTCACGAATGCTTCACTTTGATACCTCACTCGACCCCATCGGACCATTTTATCTAGGGACTACTTTTTCTCCGCGGAAGCTTTTTCCCGAGACCGAATTACCGCCAAAACCACGGCCAAACCGCATCACCGCGGATGAATACATTTTTTTTTTTTTTTTTGCCGGAACTTTTTTTTTTTCTATGCACTCATTGATCGCGGCCATCTTGTACCCACCTCCCACATCTTGGCGGCCATCTTGTACCCACCTCCCACATCATGACACTCGCGGACATCTTGTACCCACCTCCCACACATCACGCATGCGCACACCCCCAATAACCCCCCAATGCCCATACACTTATGACGTCACACCAGGTTCTGCGCATGCGCAGTGGGGGGGTAATGTGTCAATTCGGGTACTACATACTACTGAGGACAGAACCGGGACCCCTGGCGACGTCTTCCGGTGTCCTTCCGGTTCTATCTCAATTGGAACGTCCCGGTTTTTGAGATGGATACAGAATTGATCGGTAATCTCGAAGGGGTCCCGGTTTGTTGCCAGTGTTTTGTTGTCATTAACTTGATCGTTTCTTAGCTTCTCAGGTGATCAGAGTGTTGTACGGATACCATATTTTGGGGGCTGTAGTCGCATACGTATATATATCGTCGCCCAAAATAGAATCCGGACAACGGATTCTTTTTAAAGATGTTTTCCATGTTGCTCAACGTTTAATCGATATATAATCATGATTCCTCAATCCGATTGAATAAAAACGTTTCATTTATCTATATAAATTATGAATATATAATTGAATGATCATCGATAATTGATTGTATGTCTCACTAATATCCGACGTGGAGTATAAGCATACGTAAATTATAGAGCTATAAACTTTTTTTAACAAAACGTGGATCGTTTCAACAGAAAAAATGAAAATTATGTTGTTTGTTCGATGTATTAATCTCAGTGTGTAATTTGTTTTACAATTTTGTATTATTCGTTGCAGATTCGTTTCTTTCTGATAATTAATTGTGATATGATTTTACATAACACAGTATTTTTTATATAAGCTTGTCTGAAAGAGGTTAGCGGAAATACTGACAATCGGAATCGGGTGTTGATAATTCACACCCCAGTCGGTCTTTTAAAAACCGTGGGCTTTGAACACCCGCCCAAGTGAGAGAGGTTATTTTTTTGAAAGAAAAAAAAAAGAAACAGAAAAAACACAGTTGTCGGCTCTTGATAATATAGTCACGTTCTATTATTTATTGCGGATTTCATGTGTCTAGCAAATTAACCAAATAATGAAAGTAATTACCATTCAATTCAGGGTGCAATCACGCTTTAGCCAAACGGTCACATACATTTTATTATCAACGATACTGCGTGTTGTCTGTTTGAAAGGCTGATAGGATATATGCTCAAACACTTCGAACGAACGTTTGTGTCTATATTCTCTAGTTTCCAGTTAATTATATGAATATAATTACCAGCCGCTCCGGTATTTCTGACTAACGGGGAAATCTCTGACGTAAAGTGGTACCATAATTTTCACGTCAAGATGATATCAAACAATTATGATCAATAAACATATCCAATTATGTTATAGTTTCAGAAAAACGTATGGAATATTATTCTAGATGAGCAAAATGTATTTCAATGAGCAGTTGTTCTACGTATCTCAAAAAGTGATTCAAATTCTAAAAACAGGTACGAAATAAGTTACATTAAATTATAATGAGCCAGCGTATACAATTTGTTGAGAAATTGCTCTGTCAGAGCAAGTACATGTTATGGGACTACAGATCTTTAGACGGAATAACAAAATAATATTAAATGATTCAAGACGTGTAATTATTCACCCTTTCAACGACACGAAATGTAGTACTGTAAAGAGATCCAAGAGAACATAGTAGACTTCGATTTATAAATATTTCACCGCCAGAATACTAACATATACATCAATGTATTACCTCAGTTAGCCGAGAGCTGGTATAGTCGAAGACTATCATGAGAGGTGCCGATGGTGGATTGGTGAATACCTTGGGTGAATGCGCTAAAAATATTTTAAAACGAGATGTTTATATAAGCAAAGCTCAAAAGGTAAAACTGTCGCGATACAGAAAGGATATACGAAATTTAGCTAATATATCTCACCCGAAAAGCAAAAAAATGAATTTTAAAAAAGGTGGATTTTTTTTCCGGGACTTTTCAAACACAACCAAGTTGATCGGGACCCGTCTCATCAGGAATTCTCGAAGCACGCTTAAGTAAGGCACTCGTTGAACCTCGACTTTTGGAATTATAGCAACAACAACAACACCGTTTACCTAGTACCTCAGTTCAACGAGTCAATTCACTTGACTATCACATGCAATCTAGTCTGAATCGTCAAAACTTGCCAGAAGGTGATAAAGTCAATCTTTGTAATCAAATCCTTCAAAGATATTGAGGAAGAACTAATTGATAGCTTGAAACTATTTGACATTGAGAAAGAACTAATTGATAGCTTTTTTCAATAAAGAAAAGATGTTGCTGCTCGTCAATCCTCTGTAGAATTATGAGCATAAGACCTGGAATGAACGTGGGGAAATAATCGTTAATGGGGAGAGTTCCACAGATAAATGTAATGAACTTGGTGAACGACACAGACACCGCAGTCGTACTAACCCGAAGGACTGGGAAATATTTTCAGCTAATCTCAAAGCGATGAATGCGCCACAAGAGCTTGTTGCATACTGAGAAAAAAAAAGTCAGAATTTAAGGGAGACTTAATTCGCATGTATATGCGCTAAGCCAGCCGCAGCTCAGCATATCAGCTTTTGGCCAATCAGAGACAACGGCGTATGTCCAACCGACCGTGTTTCCACCAAAACAACTGAATTTCGCTCACTTTCAAAAGTATTTTGACGTAATTTCTCGTCATTTAATAACAAATATAATTACATGGAGTTTTGAAGAAAGCTTCATCTTTCTTGTGAGGGGTTAACAAATTGTCCATTGGCTACACAATTGAATAAAAAAATCATCTTTGTTAAACCTATTTCGTCCGTCAAGCCGTCCTCTCATCCATTTAACACGGGGAATGGATTCGCTGAACTACACCTTTTAAATCAAACTTTGACGTAACTTTGAATATTACAGAAAGTTTGTAGAGGTAAATATATTTCAGGAAACCTATATTTACTTAGATATAGCTGTTTTAGTTTTGTCCCTGCTACCTCGATCCACCGTAAAATTTGTATCGGCTGGCGAGCCGTGAGCTGAAATGCGTGCTCGTGCACATCGCGCATGTGTCTCAGATTTTTGCTCATGGAAATAAAGTCGATGGAAATGGATGAATAAGCCACAACCAGCGAAACAAAACGATGTTACTCTAATAGATTATATTATGTGGTTAATATAGTGGAGAATGAGAACATTGGTCGGCGTCGGGCCTCACAAACCTGTGTTCCGTATACGAACTTGCATTGTAATAATATTTTTCTCTATCGTTTCTTCCGTCTAACGGTAACATCGTTCATCACTTTCCATCAGATGACTTCATTGGGTTAATACTTCATTACCTTTGGATATTTAGGGGATGAGATAAAAGTCATTTACGAACTAGACGCTTGTATCGCATGGAACATTTCTGGAAAAAAACAATTGCCCGAGGACTGAAGCTACTGAAGATATAAATATGACTGAAATGTGTGGAAATGTCATTTCATTTCTTATAACCGGGAGACGGCACGGCAAGTATGTTCTATCTGACTTTAGCTAATAATAATTCGATGAATTTTTTTCCTGAAAATAATCCAACCGATTTCGTGACACAACATCCACATCATATTAGTTTGATAAAGGAGTGGGAAATAGAGCTTGTTGAGATACGTTATCTGTACTCGTGATATAGCGTTCAGGAGAATGACGAATAGATGGGATATCAATTCACATTGATAGCTGGGAATTATCAAAACTGAAAAAAAAAACATTTCTTGATTCCTTTGTAAAACACAAAGATGCTGAAGCTAGTGAAATGCAAAGGATATCTAGAATTTAATATTACCCTTTATCTCGGAAGGTCAGTTTAGTACTGGCAAACGGAATATATCTATAAATGAGTCCCTCTTTATAGCACATCCCCATCCTAGATATATAGCGGATTTACATACTTCCGACCATGTAGTCGATACATCGGTCTTGAACGCGCTGTACGTGTACGTGTAATGGAGCTTCATGTAGTCGGAGACGTAATAGCCACCCTCTGTGGGATCCACTAACCTACTCTTACATTCTATGTTCAGTCGACAAGTGGATTTCAGTATGAATGAGAAACTTGTATACGCCACAAGGAACTGCTACTCATACATTGCTTACTTGGAAACTTTGTTGATCTCCGGATAAGAAGCCACACAGTTGACATCGCTGGTTTGGTTCACAAAGACACAGCTCGTCAGATGGATGCGATTGCAAGAAAAGAAAGGTTGGTTCAGCACAGAGAATTCACCGATAGATGTAATGTTTCATAATATGTCTTGACAGTACCAGCATGAACTCAACGGTGTCGACTTAAAAATAAGGATGCATTCAGTCTTATTCGCGTGCTGATCCATACAACTCTAAAAGTAGAGGAAGCCACCAGGTTTATGCGCAAGTCAAGCTAAAACCACCAGTGGATATAGGCCATATTAAAGCAAAAGAGAATGATGGCCGAGAAGGGACATCGCTGTATTGTGTTATGAATCTGGACCGAAACACGAAGGCAGGATGCGAAGTTGCGAAGGCAGGATGCGAAGTCGCGAAGCCAGGATGCGAAGAACGAAGGCAGGATGCCAAGCGCGAAGTCAGGATGCGAAGTGCGAAGCCACGATGCGAAGCGCGAAGTCAGGATGCGAAGCTTGAAGTCAGGATGCGAAGTCGCGAAGGCAGGATGCTAAGTCGCGAGGCCAGGATGCGAAGCGAGAAGTCAGGATGCGAAATCAAAACATGCAGCGCGAAGTCAGGATGCGAAATCAAAACAATGCGAAGCGCGAAGCCAGGATGCGAAGTGCCGAAGAAAGGATGCGAAGCGCGAAGTCAGGATGCGAAATCGAAACAATACAATGCAAAGACTGGAAGCGGAGCGCGAAGTCAGGATGCGAAGTCAGGATGCGAAGCGCGAAGTCAGGATGCGAAATCAAAACAATGCGGAGCGCGAAGTCAGGATGCGAAATCAAAACAATGCGGAGCGCGAGGTCAGGATGCGAAATCAAAACAATGCCGAGCGCGAAGCCAGGATACGAAGTGGCGAAGCCAGGATGCGAAGTGGCGAAGCCAGGATGCGAAGCGCGAAGTCAGGATGCGAAATCAAAACAATACAATGCAAAGACTGGAAGCGGAGCGCGAAGTCAGGATGCGAAGTCAGGATGCGAAGTCAGGATGCGAAGCGCGAAGTCAGGATGCGAAGTCAGGATGCGAAGGGCGAAGTCAGGATGCGAAATCAAAACAATGCGGATCGCGAAGTCAGGATGCGAAATCAAAACAATGCGGAGCGCGAGGTCAGGATGCGAAATAAAAACAATGCCCGAGCGCGAAGTCAGGATGCGAAATCAAAACATCAGCATTGCTCATGATCCTATCAAAACGAGGCCGGTTTGTAGCCCGGATTCCTAATATGCATTGTAGGGGCAATTGAAGATTATTGCTGGTTGTTGTTATCACAGCAACGGAGGAAGTAAAATTATTCTGATGTATACCTTTGCTTTGCATTACTGATGTTTTATAAAAATTCACAAATGGTATTTTGAATATTTTCAGATCTGGCGTTTCGGGAATGATTAAAACCGACCTGAATAATTGATAATTAATACTGAAGCGCTCAAAGCTTTCGTAAGACTCTAAGTTAGCCTGGTGACTGTACAGGTTGACATTTTTATTCCAATCTTGCAAAATTTCCAGTTAGCCTGGTGTGTGAATGGGCCATACCATCTAGGAATAATTGAGAATTATTGCTTACCAGATAAATTGGCCTTTATATATAGTGTATAGTGTAATTTTCCATGCTTGACAAACACGGGCTCTCGCTTTAAAATATGGCCATGTATGAGTATTATAGTAAGCTATATGATAATTTAGTGATTCTAAAAAAAAAAATAGAAATTTTAAAATTGAAAAAAATTAAAATTTTAAAATTAAAAAAGCAATTTAAATTTAAATTTAAAAACTATATATCTCTGACACAACAGTGCTACTTAGCCCTGTGTCCGAAACGACCCGGGCCAATTCTAAGATGGTGGTTTGTACAAATTTAAGATTGATGATATAAAATGTGAAATCAAGGATAGTAGTATACAATGAGTAAAACGTCGTCGTAGCGCCTCACTGCGCATGCGCAGAACAAAAAATGGGGAGGTTTTGGGGGTGTATTGGGGCGTGATGAGACGAAATGGGGCGTGGCCTGAGTGGATATGTGTGTGGGTGGGTTCAAAATGGCGGACTGTAAGTAGCCGCCATTTTGAACCCACCCACTCACCCCGTGCAATTTTTTTTTCAAAATGGCGGCTACTTACAGTCCGCCATTTTGAACCCACCCACACACCAAAGGTCAATGAGTGCATATTTCCGGCAGAAAAAAAAAAAAGTTCCGGCAAAAAAAAAAAAAAAAATGTATTCATGCGCGGTGATGCGGTTTGGCCGTGGTTTTGGCGGTGATTCGGTCTCGGGAAAAAGCTTCCGCGGAGAAAAAGTAGTCCCTAGATAAAATGGTCCGATTGGGTCGAGTGAGGTATCAAAGTGAAGCTTATGTGAAGGAGCATCTAATGGGCTGGGTGTGGGGTTGAACTATCGGCCTTCTGCGCATGCGCGGTGGCCGAAGGGTATGAAAATAGCCGTGTTGGAGCTAGGGAAGCCCCTAAGGGTCCGATGGGGTCGAGTGAGGTATCAAAGTGAAGCTTATGTGAAGGGGCATCTAATGGGCTGGGTGTGGGGTTGAACTATCGGCATTCTGCGCATGCGCGGTGGCCCAAGGGTATGAAAATAGCCATTTTGGAGCTAGGGGAGCCATTAATGGGCCGATGGAGTTCTATGAGGTATCAAAGTGAAGCATTCGTGAAGGGCATCTGATGGGCTGGGTGTGGGGTTGAAATATCGGCATTCTGCGCATGCGCGGTGGCCGAAGGGTATGGAAATAGACGTTTTGGAGCTAGGGGAGCCCCTAATGGACCAATGGGGTCGAGTGAGGTATCGATGTGAAGCATTCGTGAAGGGGCATCTGATCGGCTGGGTGTGGGGTTGAACTATCGGCATTCTGCGCATGCGCGGTGGCCCAAAGGGTATGGAAATAGACGTTTTGGAGCTAGGGGAGTCCCTAATGGACCAATGGGGTCGAGTAAGGTATCAAAGTGAAGCATTCGTGAAGGGGCATCTGATAGACTGGGTGTGGGGTTGAAATATCGGCATTCTGCGCATGCGCGGTGGCCGAAGGGTATGAAAATAGCCTTTTTGGAGCTAGGGGAGCCCCTAGTGGACCATGGGGTCGAGTGAGGTATCAAAGTGAAGCATTCATGAAGGGGCATCTGATGGACTGGGTGTGGGGTTGAAATATCGGCATTCTGCGCATGCGCGGTGGCATGTAGCGAAAGTGGACATTTTCGGGCAGTACATGAAGGTATTTGGGATCGAGATGGGCTATTCACGGTTCGAATGCGTCCTGGAAGGTGTCATCTTGTAGTTCTCGGGGTGTACATTCCGATTTGGGGGATGTTCTCGTCATCTGTGACGTCATCGGTGACGTCATCGGTACGAGTAGTAGCGAAAGTAGACATTTTCGGGCAGTACATGAAGGTATTTGGGATCGAGATGGGCTATTCACGGTTCGAATGCGTCCTGGAAGGTGTCATCTTGTAGTTCTCGGAGTGTACATTCCGATTTGAGGGATGTTCGCTTCATCTGTGACGTCATCGGTGACGTCATCGGTACGAGTAGTAGCGAAAGTGGACATTTTCGGGCAGTACATGAAGGTATTTGGGGTCGAGATGGGCTATTCACGGTTCGAATGCGTCCTGGAAGGTGTCATCTTGTAGTTCTCGGTGTGTACATTCCCATTTGAGGGATGTCCGCGTCATCTGTGACGTCATTGATGACGTCATCGGTACGAGTAGTAGCGAAAGTGGAGATTTTGTGGGTGCGTGGGGTAAGTTTGGTGTAGAGATGGACCATCCTTAGTCCGAATGCGTCGTGTGAGATGTCATTTTGTAGCTCTCGGGGTGTACAATCCGAATTGAGGCATGTCCGAAGCATCTGTGACGTCATCGATGACGTCATCAGTAGGAGTATTAGCGAAAGTGAGCCTTTTGGGGCAGTGCAGGAAGGTATTTGGTTTAGAGATGGACCATCCGCGTTGCGAATGCGTCGTGTGGGGTGTCATGTTGTAGCTCTCGGAGTATAGACCCCGATTTCAGGGATATTTACATCGAAAGTGGACATTTTCGGGTAGTACATGAAGGTATTTGGGATCGAGATGGGCTATTCACGGTTCGAATGCGTCCTGGAAGGTGTCATCTTGTGGTTCTCGGGGTGTACATTCCGATTTGGGGGATGTTCGCGTCATCTGTGACGTCATCGGTCACGTCATCGGTACGAGTAGTAGCGAAAGTGGCCATTTTCGGGCAGTACATGAAGGTATTTGGGGTCGAGATGGGCTAATCACGGTTCGAATGCGTCCTGGACGGTGTCATCTTGTAGTTCTCGAGGTGTACATTCCGATTTGAGGGATGTTCGCGTCATCTGTGACGTCATCGGTGACGTCATCGGTACGAGTAGTAGCGAAAGTGGACATTTTCGGGCAGTACATGAAGGTATTTGGGGTCGAGATGGGCTATTCACGGTTCGAATGCGTCCTGGAAGGTGTCATCTTGTAGTTCTCGGGGTGTACATTCCGATTTGGAGGATGTCCGCGTCATCTGTGACGTCATTGATGACGTCATCGGTACGAGTAGTTGCGAAAGTGGACATTTTGTGGGTGCGTGGGGGTGAGTTTGGTGTAGAGATGGACCATCCTTAGTCCGAATGCGTCGTGTGAGGTGTCATTTTGTAGCTCTCGGGGTGTACAATCCGAATTGAGGCATGTCCGAAGCATCTGTGACGTCATCGATGACGTCATCAGTAGGAGTATTAGCGAAAGTGAGCCTTTTGGGGCAGTGCAGGAAGGTATTTGGTGTAAAGATGGACCATCCGCGTTGCGACTGCGTCGTGTGGGGTGTCATGTTGTAGCTCTCGGAGTATAGACCCCGATTTCAGGGATATTTACAGCATCTGTGACGTCATTGGTGACGTCATTAGTACAAGTTGAAGCGAAAGTGGGCATTTTTTAGCAGTGAAGGATGTTATTTGGCCTTTTGGGGCAGTGCAGGAAGGTATTTGGTGTAGAGATGGACCATCCGCGTTGCGAATGCGTCATGGGATGTGTCATGTTGTAGCTGTCGGAGTATACACCCGATTTCAGGGATATTTACAGCATCTGTGACGTCATCGATGACGTCATTAGTACAAGTTGTAGCGAAAGTGGGCCTTTTGGGGCAGTGCAGGAAGGTATTTGGTGTAGAGATGGACCATCCGCGGTCCAAATGGACCGTGTGAGATGTCATCTTGTAGCAACGCCCACCAACACCATTCTTAATGCTTCAACGCCCTGGTGAAATAGCTCAGAAGCTTTGATATTCCATGGAATTGTCACTAATTCTTCGAAATGCAGTGATGCCCGTCAACGCCCGTCGTTACACCTTAACACTCTAACATAACGCCATGATATAGACCAGAGAGAGAACAACAACAACAGCAAGGATGACACATGAGAGAACAACAACAACAAGAAGTTTTTTTCATATAGTTTATTTTCCCCAATGTTACATCACACCCACGCTGGGGGAGCCGCGTTGGGTATATTTACAATTCAAGAAGATTCTTATCCAATCAGAGGCCACCATTTGCATGTTTCATATTCGTTCCTGTCCGTTAGATGTATTCTTGTCCAATCAGAAGTCTCCATTTCAGAAAGTGCCATCTGGACCGTTTATTCTAATCATCGTCGGACAGGCCAGGATACCGTTGAGGCAACATATCCTCAGATAGTTGTTTGCGCATTCTGAGTATCTATCAGTGCATGGGTGAATACTTTCATCCGATGGAGGTGGTGGTGGTCAGTTTAACCACTAAGAACGCAACATTGGTCATTATCTCCACTATCCACTTGGTGTTACAATTCAAGAAGACTTGTCCAATCAGAGGCCACCATTTGCATCTGTCATATTCGTTCCTGTCCGTTAGATGTATTCTTGTCCAATCAGAAGTCTTCATTTCAGAAAGTTCCATCTTCGGCCATGTTCGCTCTGAACCGTTTATTCTAATCACCGTCGATCAGGCCAGGATACCGTTGAGGCAACATATCCTCAGATAGTTGTTTGCGCATTCTGAGAATCTATCAGTGCATGGGTGAATACTTTCATCCAATGGGTTGGTCGGTCAGCTTGGTCACGAAGAACGTAACATTGGTTACCCTCTCCACTTTCCACTTGGTGTTGGGGCGTTGTTGTTGGGCCCATTCCAAGGGATCCACGTTGGCCAGGTTCTCCAGCATCGTCTCTAGCGACGCCTGGTTAATGATGGTAAACGGTTGGTCAAATACCCGGATGTTACTGCTCGGGTAAAAGTATCGGACTTGATCTGTCTCCTTATGCTGCAGCACATAACCAAACGCCAGATTTAATTTGAAGGACGTTGCTTGGTCATTGAAAATGGCTTCCACGTAGCTGCCTAGACGGGCGAGGTCGGTCAGTCGAAAATTGTAGATATCTTGAATAGGGCGATGACGGTAGAAACAGTGCCGTATCATGGTCCAATAGCGCCGATAGATGTCACTCACTGGATGGGCGCCCTGTAAGAGATCGCTAGGAACATTTATGGGCTCGTCCAGAAAATGTTCGATGTTATCAGGCGTATGACTCGAAACCGTAACAGTGGGGTCCGGTTGGATATCCAGGCCCTCCTGGACCGTAGGTATAGGCAGGCTCTTCGTCATCGCATCACCAGTGGCGTTCGTCTCTCCGGGTTCATCTTCACTGGGTCTGACCTTCCCCGGCTCCTCTTTAGTGGAAAGTTGTCGCCCAAACCGTAGAGACGGGGCATGCATCAAACGTTGGTGCTGTCTAAACCGACTGGGTCGTTTGAAGAGTCTACCACAATCATTACATAGTACCGTCGCACCCGCGTGGAGTACCCTCTCATGACGCAGTAAATGATCCTTCCGATTGAATGACCGTGCGCAGATTATACAAGTATACCGAGCATCGTTTTGGTTGGAGGCCTCGTGGCGTCGTAACGTAACTAGACGAGTAAACAGCTTCTGGCAGGTTGTGCAAGTGAACATCTTGGTGGTTGACAGAGT
>JAVTVY010027276.1:0-11251 GCA_036873755.1 Hanleya hanleyi
CAGTCAGACCACTTGTTCAGTATTTGAATATTCTGACGATCCAGCAGAGCAAAAAATTAATTGTTACACATATATAATTTCGTCTTAGGGCATCGGAAAGTTGTAACTATGAATTGAAAAGTTATAAGGTTAAACTTGTCTTATCAAGGCCGTTATTAAGGAAATGACCCTCAACAAGTGGTGACGCTTGCTTTCCCAAGTGATTATGCATGTGCCAATATGTTGATTTTTTGATTTTTTTTACAGTTACTTTTTTAATTATTGTTCGCTCAACTTTTGGCAGCGATTTTTTCAGTTTTCGAGTCGGCTTATATATTAATATAATTGATTATTGTTAGTAAATATCTGGGTCGTTCATGAAAATACTAATGGTAACCGTACGAGAAAATGAACCACAATTTCCCATTAGACTGGCCTCGCCTGTCTGACAAAGAGTTGGGGAATACCTGAGAATTACATCACAATTTACCGACCGGCTCGGAGCGAGACAATAGAGCAGCAGAAAGCGACTCCGAAGGGAAAAATATCCATCTAAAGCGAACACCTCCTTTGAAGCCATACTTGAAAGTTCTTTTATAGGAGACATTTCTCAGTTAAACTCTGGTGCGACTATATAGATAAAGATGATGGCTTATACATTGCTGAGGTTAGGAACATTTGTTGGTGCGCCCTTTTGATTGATTGATATCGTCTACAGATGTTGTCGAATATTTTGGCATGGAGCGTAAATTCGATATAACATAGCATTCTCCAAATAAATTCAAATACCATTCCCATTCATCATCTGTGAGAACATGGTCTTAGGTGGATCATATCTCAACACAATTCTTCATGTTTTGATTCACAATAGAGGCCAGCCAAGCTTTTACAACATAAATATAAAGAACTGCATGGATGTTTGTTTGAAAACGCTGCGATCAATCGGATAAATTTGTCATGGGTTACTCCAAACATTGGTGTCATGTGGCCTACATATTGAAATTGATATGACGAATATGATGCGGATAAAGACCCATTAAGAAAATTCCTCCATGTATATAGGTATGTTTTCCCTTACAATTTGTATTATTCCGATGAATAATAATTATTCGAAAAAAAGATTTTCATTGATATCCGGTACGGTTGTCTGAGATAAACATTACTTGAAGGTATCAGAGAATATATTGACGGATGGGCGGTTGCCTTGGCCTACTGTTCCCCATTATTGTTTACATCTGACGATCGAAACCTAGGAATGGTTGATGCACCATAGCTGTGAGGACTGTTGTGGCGTCTTCAGACTCTACGGTCAATTGAGCCGTCATCAACCCAGAAGACGTGCACAGACTTCAGAATTCACATGAGACGCCATCAACGTGTAATTCATGGACACGCACGTTCTGGGGTTGAGAAACTCTTAGTCTAGCCACGACTAATAAAAAATTTGAGATTTTAAAAGTACATGTTTTGCACGGGAAAGTGATTACATGTATGTTTTACGATATGTCGATCACGAATATGCAAGAATATGCAATAACAATTGCAAATGTCCAAAGGGCTATAGCTCTGCAACCGTGAGGTATACATATTTCTAGGTTATTGTTTTGTATCGGGAAGGCTGTCGAATTATGCAGCGATGACCAATCGTTTTGATTGATTCAGCAGTTTGAACCCCATATTGGATTGACCTAATTTGCTAAAGAATCCCCGACGAAGAGAGGGCATCATACCGATTTCTATGAGACTGTGACATACATAATAATTGGTCGAAAGCAATATTAATTCTTCAAAGGCGAGATCTGCAAATCCAAACTGGCACCGTGGACAAATCAAAATTGAGTGATTTCTCAAGTTACGAATTTGTATGGGAAGGGTGACCACATATCTGCTATATGATAAGGTGAACTCGAATATTCAAGAATTCGGTTTCTTATTCAAGCCGGTTGTCTGCCATCTTCAATTGTATCAAACATCCTGCATTGATCTAGTGGGTTGGTCGTCATATTGGAATGACCTAGTTTTCTTGAAAGAGCTTCGACGACGAAACGGCTTAACCGATTGCTTTGAATCTCAGCACACATGACCCTTCACTGAAGAACATACTCCGTTGCATTTCACGTGAGTGCCAGATTTGAAGGGAGTTGCTCCGTTTGTTTTATACAAGTACTCCGTTCTCAAAAAGGAGTACTCCGATGTTTTTAGAGAGTGACTCCTTCACTTTCTGTTTTCCTTTCTTGTCAGCCTATATATCACCCAAACTCCGTACAGCGCCTGTCAGCTGAACGTCTATGACATCGATGCCTGTGACACCGTGTCCATGTGTAAAGAAGGAACTGATGCCTCTGACCCACTGGCGTCCATAACTGATATTTGCTACACCATGTCCATTGTTAAAGATGAGACGGATGTCTGTGACACCGTGATGTCAGTGGTTGATGCCCGTCATACCGTGACGTCCATGGCTAAATATGAGAGTAGTATACAAAGAGTCTTTCAAGGGGACAGCGCCTCACTGCGCATGCGCAGAACTTGGTGTGACGTCATAAGTGTGGTTGTGCGCATGCGTGAGTGGATGTGAGTGGAGGTGGGTTCAAAATGGCGGCTATTTACGTCCCACACACCACGACACAGTCCGCCATTTTGAACCCACCTCCACTCACATCCAGTGCACTGATTGACACCGGTATGAGTGGAGGTGGGTTCAAAATGGCGGCTATTTACCTCCCACCACACCATGGTGAGTGGAGGTGGGTTCAAAATGGCGGCCTGTGTGGTGGTGTGGTGGGAGGTAAGTAGCCGCCATTTTGAACCCACCTCCACTCACCAGACGTCACAATTGAGGGGGATTGAGGGGGTGCGCATGCGTGAGTGGATGTGAGTGGAGGTGGGTTCAAAATGGCGGATACTTACCTCCCACTCCTGCACTGGTGAGTGGAGGTGGGTTCAAAATGGCGGATACTTACCTCCCACTCCTGCACTGGTGAGTGGAGGTGGGTTCAAAATGGCGGATACTTACCTCCCACTCCTGCACTGGTGAGTGGAGGTGGGTTCAAAATGGCGGACTGTGTCGTGGTGTGGTGGAAGGTAAATAGCCGCCATTTTGAACCCACCTCCACTCACCAGTGCAGGAGTGGGAGGTAAGTATCCGCCATTTTGAACCCACCTCCACTCACCGGTGTCAATGAGTGCACTGGTGAGTGGAGGTGGGTTCAAAATGGCGGATACTTACCTCCCACTCCTGCACTGGTGAGTGGAGGTGGGTTCAAAATGGCGGATACTTACCTCCCACTCCTGCACTGGTGAGTGGAGGTGGGTTCAAAATGGCGGCTATTTACCTTCCACCACACCACGACACAGTCCGCCATTTTGAACCCACCTCCACTCACCAGTGCAGGAGTGGGAGGTAAGTATCCGCCATTTTGAACCCACCTCCACACACCAGTGCACTCATTGACACCGGTGAGTGGAGGTGGGTTCAAAATGGCGGATACTTACCTCCCACTCCACAACCACACAGGCCGCCATTTTGGTCCCACCTCCACCTCAGTGAAATGGGGTCGAGTGAGGTATCAATGTGAAGCATTCATGAAGGGGCATCGGTTGGGCTGGGGTGGGGTTGAACTATACCGTTTAGGTGTATTGATGATAATAAAATTTAAAGATCACATGTCCAATACATACTCACATAATGAAAGCAAGAATCGAACTTGCGTCCCCTCGAGATGAAGGATACCCGTCCAGGTTTCATTTTTTTGAGGTGTACTGAAATGCTCTCTCTAATTTATGCCACGGTATCTATTTTTACAGCTGTCAACTGTTATGGTTTGGTCACAATGTTGCCATTTTCTCCCCTATATTTAGTGTCCACAAAAAGAAGAGTATATTACAGCAATTATGTTCAAGAAAACACCCCGCTAGAAAATTGTCTTCAAATTGTCTGTTGTTGTGGGAGTATAAAAAAATCCTGGTCAATAGGGGCGCGTATATTTCGTGCGACGCTATGTTGCCAATGCATTGAAATTTGAATAGGTTGTCTGCATAGGTTTCAACGCAAGTATAGTACTAAAGTCTAGCTTACCTGATAAAAGAGTTTAGTCCAGATGATCTGGGGCTGTTTTTTTCCTAGGTGGGTATAACACACCATGAAGCCTTCATCACGATGCATTCGTATGCTAAAAAATATGGGTATCACCAACCGTTCCCGTGGAGTAGAATTTCATCCACCAGCTTTCACTGTTGTGGTGCGGGTCGGGGAGCGGAGTTTTGCACTAATGAAAACCAATGTCGTCCTCTCTCACGAAACCAAACACAAAAATTGACAAATTATACGGACTGCCACGATAAGCGAATGTATGCAACAAATAGCGTTCCGTACTGCAGATGTCCGATAAAATCCCTCCAGTCAAGGGAGGAGTGTTACAGAATGTTGATTCCACAAAACCTGTTCGGTGGCCTACATCATCGTTCAATCGCTGATCATAAAGGCTGCGTTCAGCTCACCAGAACTGTATACACTTCGAAATCTGTGAAAGAATATCAATTTTCACGTTTCCTGTCTGATATCACACAAATTGATGCGTCCGCTCGAACACAACACAGCACACTCCCTCGATTACAGTCTACGTGTGACGGGTATACATGCAGGCGATGAATCGTGCAGAGTTTCGTCACATTATTCATCTCAGCGGACACCGAAAGGAACAAAGTTCCGTTATAAACTGCGACAGAGAATGTTCCCCAGCTCAGAAAACACAAAATGGCTGCTCAAGACCAAAATTTGCCCGGATAATAACGTCGTTCAAACCACAGTGCCATCTATACGCTTTGGTGCAAGGGAGACAACTCGGACTAGACCAATTCTCAGGCGAAGATCATGTCCGCTATATTTGGCCTGTATGGGTATAGGGGTGATCGGTTTTTTTTATGGCTTTTACTATGAGCTATGAGGTTGATCATGTAGAATACGATGGAAAAAAATTTGAAAGTACCGCGTAGGCTTGTATATAGATCCATATAGACCCATATACACTCATATACTGGGATATTAGTATGTATAAATCCATACGGGGTGGACATGTTGGAGTCTAGGTGGAGCACTAGTGGCCCGATGGGGTAGAGTGAGGTCTTATTTTAAAGATCTCGAGGAAATAAATAAATAAATAAATAAATAAATAAATAATAAAAAAAATAAAAAAATCGGCGAGTAGTAGACGAAGGGAAAATTGGAAAGTACTGACCATGCCCCAGAATACTTCATATGCATATCACGGCCTTAAGGCCTATGTAAGATGTAATCTACTTCACAGTTTAGTAGTATAAAAGCGCAAGTCCTATTGACCTTGCCCCTTCCAAAGAAATAAAATCGGCTCTATTTTACAGGAGTATATACGCAGGTCACGTGGGTTGTCACGTCACTTCCGGGTTTTCACTAAACACTACCTCCAAACATATAAGAGTTCCAATTTTTTCCCTTAGACGTCCGTATGTTCATCCTCCAAACCCACAAGAGTTCCAATGTTCAACCGCCGGGGTGTTTCCCGCCCCGCCCCAGCGCCCCGCAGCGCGCGCGCGCGCGCGCGTCATCCCGCGTCATCCCCGGCAGTGCGCGCACGGACGCGGGTCAAAAGGTCAAAGGGTCACCTCCAGGTCAGACGGTCCAATGTCCAATGAGACAATGTTGCGGCATCGCTATAGTCAGAGCTTGAGCACAAAAAAAGGGGGGATTCTAGATGAACCTGGGAAAGATGGGCAGGTCCATTTGGACCAATCAGCGGTCGAGAAAAAGAGCCAATCAGCGGTCGAGAAAAAGAACCAATCAGCGATCGAACAATCAGCCAATCGAATTGGGGCATTCACGGTGTGCTTTCGCTGACGTCCGCGCCTACATCTGGGTTCTTGTACACCCGGATAATGTTTTTCTGGACATGGATGGGTTACCTTTGGCTCCATTCTAAGCCACTGATTGGCTAATACGGTGTTCAAAGCCACTTTCATGCATTATGCTCATAGAACTTATAGTCATAATCTATACGTGTTGGACGAGTCTCTTCACTCACCGTATACACGTACCTCAATGAAATGCCCCCTCCAAACCTAGACCAAAGACACGTACTTGGTCTGTAGGCTGATTTCATTGGCTCTCTATTTTTACTATAGTGCTCTTGCATTCTAACCTTGATGGGTTACCTAGAACTTATAGTTATAATCTATACGTGTTGGACGAGTCTCTTCACTCACCGTATACACGTACCTCAATGAAATGCCCGCTCCAAACCTAGACCAAAGACACGTACTTGGTCTGTAGGCTGATTTCATTGGCTCTCTATTTTCACTATAGTGCTCTTGCATTCTAACCTTGATGGGTTACCTAGAACTTATAGTCAATAACATAATCTATACGTGTTGGACGAGTCTCTTCACTCACCGTATACACGTACCTCAATGAAATGCCCGCTCCAAACCTAGACCAAAGACACGTACTTGGTCTGTAGGCTGATTTCATTGGCTCTCTATTTTTTACTATAGTCCTCTTGCATTCTAAACTTGATGGGTTACATTTTGGCCCCATCCTACACCACTGATTTCAGTTTGACTGAATCTCCACATTGGGCATTGATGCATTAGGAATAAAACACACAAGACAGGGTTTTTTGGTGAGATCTCATTTTTTTTATTCATTGAACAACAACAACAACGTGAGAACAACCACGTGAAAAATCAAGCCCAGAACAAGGGGCTTGTAATTAACTGAAGCCCAGAACAAGGGGCTTGTACATTGAAGCCCAGAACAAGGGGCTTGTAAACTTAAGCCCAGAACAAGGGGCTTGTCATTAACTTAAGCCCAGAACAAGGGGCTTGTCATTAACTTAAGCCCAGAACGGGGCTTGTACATTGAAATGATGGGCGGCCCAGTCATAGACGAGTACATCGCGGTCCTCGGCCTGGGGGTACTCGTCAAACATCTGTACGATAGTAGATAAGGGCCTTCCCCGGCATCGATGGTACAGGTAAAACAAGCAATATTGTCCGCACACGCCACTGGTCAGGCTTTGCAACGTTTGACTATTCCAACACCACGTCTCTGTGCCTTGATCCATGAAGTCTGTTAAATCGGGATGGAGGGGTGGCAGACCGTACGGGTCAAAGTATTCCCCCCGCTGTTCTGTCAAGTACACGGCCACCCAGTGTTCACCGGGTCGATCCATCGGGTCCGTGTTGAGAACGTAAGCAGCCGGATACATACGGTCTAATGGAAACACATCTCGGGCGAACACCCCTTGAAAGACCCTACGTGTCTCTGGGTCATTCTCCAGCACGGTGGTTATCTGGTCTGTATCCATGTTAGGTGGAGAAGTCACACAGGACGCTGCGCGCCTTGTCCACTTGAATGATGTTGTCAAACTCGGCGTAGCAGATCACATTGACGGTGGTCGCCAGGGCTCGTGCAAAGTGGATTTCCAACCGTAAGTTGCCTTGCTTGGCCAGGGCCAGCTGATGGTCGTTCTCTAAGGTGGGGGTCAGATCGAAACAGAACAATGTGTATCCGTTCGCGTAGTCCTCCCGACTGATCATATTCCCTTCGTCCTGGTTGATTTGACCGGTGGCTGTAAACAGGCTCTGATGGGCTCGAATGAAATTCGCGCGCCCAAAGTTCGGTGTTAAGGCCGTGGCTGGGACCTGTTGTCCATCCACATGCAGGGCCACAAAATTGATGCTGAAATGTTTAAAGTCAAACGGGTTCTCTGGGTAGGCTCCGCTGAAACTGGTATTTTCCACACAGGCCAGGATCAATCGCTTGGGTAGTTCCCCCAGGAACAGGTTTTCTTTGTTGGCGCTCATATTTCCAGCAGACACAGAGAACACTTTGGTTTGTACACGTCGGATAGGGTACTGGGCTGGTTTTGTTTCCAAGGCTTTTATGTGTCCCAATTGAACGGCTGGATTCGCTTTCACTTTTCGGACATACAGGACTGCGTCTTCGATGACAATCTTATAGTCAGCTACATGCGCCTCTACGTTAGTGGCCATCAAGGCGAAGGTCGGAGGCGCCCGTATCAGTCGGATTTTGATGGGGATCTTGTTCAAGAGGTACCGGTCTTGCATGAACATGTCTGCATGCAGTGGACCCATCATATCCACCGAGGCACTGTTCGCAGTGAAAGCCTTCCGTTTGTTATATCCCCCATTGTCCGCCGTGTCCATGTGCTCGGCCGTGTCCCTGTAGAATAAAGCGGTTGTCAGCTGAGATTTTTTAGCCTCGGCCATACGACAACAGTGTCTCGATGTAGGCTCGATAGGGGTACGTGTTGGTGGAGTCACTGATGAGTTTGTCGCTGAGAAAAATATCCACCTGCTGAAACATCGAGTGCAGCCAGAGGTTCGTCGGGCCCACCGTTGCTTGGTCAGCGATTCTGGTGCCAGCTCCATTGACCACCTTGGCTTTCACATACAAGTAGGTATGGGCTAAATCCACATGGGCCGTATCCGCGTTACTGATGGTGAACTCGATGGGCCCGGTTTCGTTGATGCTGGAGAGCGGAAGATGCTCCACCCATAATCCTTGTTCGACACTGGTTTGTGTGGGCGGCACGGTCCACAAATCAAATTCACTGTTGGTGGAGGGGCAGGACTCGGCGTGGATCAAGGACATGTTTTAAAAAAAGATATCCTGGGTCTTTGATGTGCGTCGTCGCTGGGTCGGTCGTCGACCGGTGCGTGGTCTCGGTGGGGCAGCTCTTTTATTCCCTACGGTGCGTTGTGCTTTGGCCACCAAGACGCTTCCCGCTTCTTTGGCCCGCCGTTTCAAGGCTTCTTTGGGTGCCGTACTCCCCAAGACATCACCGGCCACTTGCAGTCCACTGCGTACCGCTTGTTTGCCGATTGCTTTCACCCCACGCGTCACCAAGGGCAGGAACGTTTTCACAATGCTGCCGAGTATGTTCCCCAGACCATGTCCTCGTTGCATGCGTGCACCGCTAAAGACTGGAAAGCCACCCCCGGCCTGTTGGGAATAATAGTCGGCATAGCTGCGTGCATCGCACTCGTAAGGTACTTTCATTATGCAAAGTGGGGAGCACGTGCTTGTCGAAAATGAAGTGTCAGCACCACTTTTCTTCGTTCGAATGCCACCGCTCGTCCCGTGTCATCTCTTATATCCACCGTGATCGTGTTGATGTCGGTATGTCGTACGGGCAGGTACATGATATGGTTGAAACTGTGGGTGACTTGATCGCCATACGTCTTTTTAATGGGGACCACCCGTAACAGAGGTGTGTTGATATCGCCCACGATGTGGTTGTCCACCACGTCCGACTAGACGTAGAGTCCGTACATACCCGACTTCATATCCATCGGCATCTCGCCATGGCGTTGGTTGGGACCAGCGAACGTCTGTAGATCGAAACCCAGCATTTGCTGTAGTGTAGGACTGAGTTTCACATTCATGGTATCGGTGACGGTAAGCTGTGCCTTGTCGTTGTGTACGTTGACATCGAAGAACACGTTTCTCTTGAAGCGCAAGGCTATCAGGCGTGTTGCACTATCCGTCACCCCCCGTAGCGCCTTATAATGCATCAGTCTTGACAGCCCACCCATGAACTCTTTGGGGGTATCGTATTGGCCTTCGGGCAGGGTGAGTCGGGTGTTTTGCCTTCGTAGGTCACCTCGTACCACACTTCATTGGCTCGCACGTTGTACCACGAGTAAGGGTATTGGATATCCACGAGGGCACATTCCCAGCGTCCAGGTAAATGTAACGGTTGTGGTAACTGGGTGACGTATTTGGCCACGGTGTTGTCAGGAAACACATCCAGCGAACTGTTACTGGGTAGGGTCAGGTAAAACATGGCGACTGAGCTGTCCTGCTGCTGCTGTTGGTTTTAATAGGTCTTCCAGGCCTTGGGCGGTTGTGTGCGGCGTCGTGTTCGTCGCGTTGACTTGCTACGTGTCACGGCTCTGGAGATGTGGGGTGTCTTGATCAAGGGTGGTTTTATAAAGGTCTGAAAAGAAGGTGCCCGTTGTGATGGTGGTGGAGTTTTGGGGGGTGACTCCGGTTCCCATTCGGATTCCCAAGAAGGTTGTGGTGAGAGTCGTGGTGCACGACTCGGCGATTGCTGGGTTTGCTGCATAAAGGCCCAGCGGTGGGGGTTCCCCACCAATTCCTGTGGTACATGCATGTCTTTCAAGCCTTGAGCGAAGACTTCCCATCCTCGAGGATTCGTGTGCGTCCTGCGTTGACGCATCAGGTCATTCACTAAATCCGTCATGTGGGTCCCGGGGACGACCTGATTCTGTACCAGGAGTTCGCCTTTATCATTCCAAGTCATGTTAGGATTCTGTTTCATCCGTTGTAATACCAGGCCAGCTTGTTTCTTGAACGAGGCAGGTACACTCTTCAGCATTTCGTCTTCCACCCACTGTGGGGCTGTGGGGGCTACCTCACCCGGCTGTTGGAGCGGTGCTGAGGTCAGCGGTCTGTCACGTGGTGGTGGTGGTGGTGGTGGTGGTGGTGGTGGTGCTGTTGCTGGGGGTAGACAGGGTTTTGTATTGGTCCATGAACGTCATGTACCGTTGAAGCGTCTCATTGTACCGTTGTACTTTCTCACTGTCGCTTAACCCCGGTCTCTGTAAGATCTGTTGCATCTCTCCATCGAGGCTGTTTATGGTCTCCACCGTAGGTGGGACAGGGTAGGGTGATTGGAGGTTTTGCAGGAACCGTGGTTCGACGAGGACCATTTTTTTCGTGTGGTTCATTGTCGGCCGAAGAGTCCACCCAATACTGGACCCAACACAGAAGCGGCCAACGGTGCTAAGATGGCCCCGAGAAAGCCGCCTTTCTGTAACACCTTTTTCGTTTGTGTTTGTGGGACCCGCTTATGGACTAGGGTTCGGAGACCTGTCTTATGCTTGGCCAACTTGGTCTTCTGAGCCGGAGTCAGTGGTACGCTGCCTTTTAACAGGTTGTACCCGATCTCGCACAGACAGCGTACAAGGTCAGGGTCCGCACCGTGTACAATGGTTCGGACCAACTCGGGTGGGGCCGTCTTCAATACACGGAGCGTCGGAGCGTGCTTCCGTACTCGCGCAGACATCATGTACAACTAATGCTAGAACCCACAACTCTGCCCTTTTTATCCACCTCACAGACAAAGTCAACCCTGCTGTGGTATTCATTCTTTTTATTATTCCCCATCATCAAACACACAGACCCCAGCTGGGGGCGCCATTGTGGGTGTGTTTACATTATTTTTGCATGTACACGTGGTGGGTCTCT
>JAVTVY010027277.1:0-11633 GCA_036873755.1 Hanleya hanleyi
ATACAACTAAACAAAGAGAGAAATAAATCCAGTCAACATATCAAAAGAAAAAACAACATAAGCATGCACTGTATGTTTAAGAGGTCATTAGGCTTGCAAAAGTTCAGTTTCTCAGTATGCCCAAACAGTGCCTCGCTCATCACAGTTTTTTTTTTAGAAATGAGCAGAAAATAACTACATTAGCCAGGCACCAATAGAGAGGGCGGATTAGGGCTTAAAGTCGTTTTCAAGAATATTATTTCATTCATATGGTGACCATCAATTATCAGTGGGTGAAGGAACCCGGTAAAGAACTATAAATCACCGACTCTCTGCTTGTAAACTGGCCAACTCCCAGGCAGCCGGGGTGGGGATCAAACTCATGCTGGGTTATCACTTGGCCACCGAGGGCCCCACACACCAACAACCAATTCATACCAACAATGTTTTGTTCTTACCCTCACAATTTAGTAAATGCATCATCCAATATCACCGACTCTCTGCTTGTAAACTGGCCAACTCCCAGGCAGCCGGGGTGGGGATCAAACTCATGCTGGGTTATCACTTGGCCACCGAGGGCCCCACACACCAACAACCAATTCATTCAACAATGTTTTTCTTCTTCCCTCACAATTTTGTGTCATCATCGTAGCTTCCTTTTTAACATACACATCCATGAGCAATCAACATGACTATGCATTGTTGATACATTTAGACACATGTAACAATATAATATACTATAAATCGTATGTATATGGAGGCAGGAATGAAACTGAGAATGATTTGTAGTCAATCAGGATGTCAGATTTTTTTTGTCGTGTCCACAAAATATACAAAGTTGAAAGGCAATATAATTTTATACTTGAATAAATGCATCATCAACATGCTCAGTAAATGTTTAAAGTTTTAGTCTGTTATGAAAAAAAAATCAAAATATTTACATTTCTAATTGATGTTTCAACAACAACATTGTACTACCACAGTAACAATTTACCAGTTTATCAAAGATGAAGTCGTCTTCCTCACTCCGTATGAAGTTATTCTAACATTAGGCAAAAAGTTTCTCATCACTGTCAAATGACCAATGCTAATCATTGCAACAACAACAACATCGGACGGTGCAAGTTTAACAATGTTTAATTTTGTTTTGCATATCATTATTATTTTGTGTTATGCCACACTTTTGTGGTTATTTTCCTTATTCGGGGACAGTGAGTTTTTCAACTCACCTGTCAGTCAGTGAGGCTTTCAAACTTGATGAAGATATTTCTCATGCATCGAACAAACTTACCGTTCCAAAACTTTGTCTCAAAGTCACATGATTACCTTCATACGTTAAAGAGCTCCAACTAGATGCATCATGTGACCTTCGTTCTTGACCCAGGATATGGTGTTTAAAAAAAGCCTTTTATTATTTTATTCAAATTGAAAAGAAATTAATATAAAGAAATAAATTTCAGCAAACCGGCGCTGTCATGAGTGATCAACACCCGCTGTTCGTTGGGCCTACTTGAATGAAAGTTGTACAGTCATTGATGGGAATTTGGAAAACCATACGTCTTCTAACACAAGTTTGTTGTTATTTATTTTAATAAACAGGTCTTTAACGAAACAACGATTACCTTTTGACAAGTTTTACATACCTGCAATCCTTCAACGTTTCCGATAGAATTGTACACTGTGCTGCGCCACGAATGTTGCAGACGAGGATGGCTTCTGTTTCCCGTCAATGTTGAAGTTCCCGAGCGCACGTGATCTTTTTCTCATCGATAAATTTCACTCGGAGCACGATGTAACGACTGTAGTATAGAAACACATTATTTTGAATTATCTTCGGATCAATAATAATAATAATAGTAAATAATAATAAAAAGACTGATTTACATAAACTCCGAGGGTTCAATATAGCACCCTATCTCCAATGGATGAACTTTAATACCAGTCATTGAACCTTTTTTTAACGGAATGAACATTGGGGTTCAAAATAGAATCATAAGGTTCTATTAATCACCCTACATGAACCCTATTTTCTAAGAGTGTAAGATCATGAGAACATTTTAATTCAAAAGGGATTTCCAAAATTCCCTCAATGCTTTGCTTTATCAAACTCAATTGAACTTCAGTTTTTTCTACTTCAAAATGTGTACATTTGAGTTTTTAATTGTACAGATTCAGTTTTTAACTAAATTCGGTGACAAACCTGGATGTGTATGAATCCCTGACAATGTTAATTTTGGTCTCAATCCAGGATAATAGTCTAAAACTGTACATAATCATTGTTTAAAGTTTCAGCTGCATATGCAGTGTTTTAAAGTTTATTTAAAAACAGTGATGCTGGGGAAAATCTTGTGTATGTCACAAATTTTATCCAGTTCACAGATACAGGGTTGCCATTTTGGAAATAAAGAAAATACTTTGATCAGTCATTCTTCCATTTTTGATCAGCAAAACTACTTTTCCATATTGCGACCATGTCATTTTCATCAAAATTTGATCAGTTATTGCTGCTGACCACTGACCCTTATTTCCATCCCTGAGACAACCCAAACTTCTGAAGTAGAGAAAAAAAAATAGTGTAAAACACATCGTATCTTTTTCATTTTTGGCCCACTCCACACAAGAATATGACAGCAATAAGAAAAATCAGTCACTATTATTTATGCAAAATGATGTTAAAGTTTTATCAAAAACTGATTTGTGTGCACAAGCGAGAATAACATTCTGAGCTCAGTACAATGGAGTAATCAATGTCTCTCAATTTTCTATGCCAGGCGTGACATAAATGACGTGACCATTCCCTACTGATGACACAGTTTTACAAAATTCCATAAACCTTAACAAATTTCAGTATAGGTGTACTTAAATCAGTTAAAGTTTACCGCGAATAACTTATGACCTACATATTAGCGTCACCATTGGCGGCCCTTCATAATTTGACGAGACACCGTCACCAATGTCACAAAATGGCAGAAATTTAATTCGCCCCAGTCTAACATGTCAAAACCAAAACAGTTGCTCACTCGTAAGTTACGCGAGCGTTTGCTACAAAACAGGTTTCGTCGCGGGACATTTTTCAGCCCAGATGTACCTTTCTGACCGAAGTGATTTCCATCAGTGACCATGTAAACTGGAATTGAATCCTTTGTCATCTTCGTTCGTTTATCTGCATCGTTTGTTTAACACATGCAGATCATAAATACAGTTTGATACATGCATAATATATTAAAGAACATTACAGAAGTTATTTCAGGCGTTAAATTATAATGCTTGTTGTGAAATCCAGAAATTTACAGCCTCAATTTACCTGCACATGCAGCCCCTTCGTCTCTCGTTTCCTCCCGGCGTACAAACCCTGCAGACGACAGCGCCCTCTGCAGACGACAGCGCCATCTCCAGACACTCGAGTAGTCTCCCCTGCTTTTGACCACTAGCTGAGCGTTGAAAACGTCCTCCGCGTGAGCACACCGTTCCATTCACACTCAAATTATGTTTGCTGCCCTATTATAACCATATGATATGTGCTCCCTCCCCAACCGTGCAATAAATATACAACGACACACATAGATGTGTATTTTTTTTATTTCATGTTCTCTTTTGCGAAACATAACAAACTCCATAAGTAAAACTTTACATGAAAAAGTTACCGGTAACTACATTCAGTATAGGCAAATTTCCACAAGTATAACTTTGCATGGAAATGTTCACTACATTAAGTAGTCAAATTTCCATAAGTATAACTTAGCCTGCAAATGTTCACTAAATTAAGTATAGACAAATTTACATAAGTATAACTTTGCATGAAAACGTTCACTACATTAAGTAGACAAATTTTCATAAGTATAACTTTGCATGGAAATGTTCACTAAATTAAGTAGACAAATTTACCCTGTTCCATATTAGATTACTGACTAAGCAAATGTTTACGTACTTCAGTTTAACGTTTACATAAATAAATGCCTATCTACATTAAATGGGTTATGTTTACATATTTAGTTTTATCATTTACCTATATAAATATATGTTAACAGTAAGCAAGTAAACCTTTACTCAAAATTTGTGCAGTGCATAATGTAATCATAGGAAGGAGATGAAAAACACGAACCACAAATTTACGCCGACAGTCACGCGTCAGTACACCAGTCGGCGCGTCCGCTACCATCAGAGCATGGTACCGAACCGTTAGCAGTAAATGCAGACGCTCCTAATCACTATAACATCAATAAAGTTTGATACTCATACGATTACCACAATCTTCAGTCTTTAAAAAAACACACGGTAGACACCACCCATTTAAATCAGTACGTTTTAAGGTTAGAAAGACATGTGCTACATGTACTTTCTTCATTCAAAATACCCAGAGGACAATACTCTAGTCCTATAAGCTCCGATAAGTTAGATATAGCTCTATATCGAGGAGTATTATAAAGGTGTGTGACAGGGAGTCCTACACGAAACTTCTCGTCGTAGCTTAAGAAAGGAAAGAGAGTGTCATCCGTTTGATTATGGACGCGGATATTCTTTAATGGACGACGGCTGAATTATGAATGAAGCATTTGCCGTTTATCCGAGAACTGGTATTCAGAGGGACAATTACGCCATTGTTCAAATTGTTTTTTGCTAACTGATAAAGACCCCTGTTTGCTGCCAACGTTTTGAGGAATGTAATGGATGGAGCACACCTTTTTAAGTTAAAATACGAAGACCTCTCTTCTGTTTGATATGAATAACGTTGATTTTTTTTTAAATTCAATCATCTGCAACATCAGATTTGAAGTTTATATACTGAAATATTAGCCTTGAAAACATGAAAGGCCAATTACATATAAATGGGTTCATCATTGATCAAACTATGCTGCTTTCCCTATTTCGGTATTTTGTAGGCATATAAGTAGATGATTTTCTCTTGTAACCAAATATGACATCTCAAAACAGAATTATGCTTTAACGCGATATATTAGGAGTATTTTAGTTGAAAGAACGAAGAATGAATTTGGTTTGAGGTATCATATTTTTGTTACAAGGGAAAATCCTTCCTATCATTACCTCAGCAAGGGTCTAATTGGCATTATGGACTCAGTCATTTAAACGAAATCTTGAGTCTTACGTGTTTGAGTGAGATGCTGGTGGTCACTGACATTGTCCACTGATCTTCTGACCGCAATCTTGACACCCGACACATCGCTCCCTATTTATGTATACACTCACAAAAATGTGATTTTCTGTGGCTTTCTGATTATTTAGCTATGTATCCCCAGTGGCCTTGATCTTTGGTCTTTCGACCAAAATTGGTTTCTTGTTTGCCATCAGCTTGAGATATTCCAGGTGTTTCATCACATTCTTGAACCGATTTCCTGTTCTATGGGTGCCACCGTGATATTGACATTTGATCTACTTGGTATTTGGTAATTTCATTAGCTCTCTCAGTGATGTTTCCACTCAAACATCAAATTAATTTTGAGGATTTCCTGATTTTTGAGCCACGGTGACCTTTACCGTTGAATTTTGGAGCGAGATATCTGCGTGACTCCATAGTTAGACTGGTCACATTTGAGAGAAAACGGTCAATTTGTTGAAAGTTTGAGAACTAAATAATTAGAGTCGAGAGAAGGAGAACGAAGAGCAGCAGGATAAACATTCTATAGAACTTCTCCACAATGATATCAGTATCTACTCCGGGCCTTAATTACATGTACATATACATTTGACTGATAATATGAGCTATAAATTACAGTAAGTGTTCTCACCTTGTAAAAAATTATTTTGTAATAGTGAACATTACTGATAATTAAACGCACCATATAACAATAATTGGGAGGTATATCAAAACACAAATCGCCCTCCATTCGAGACCTTCTTCGAACAGTCCGATTAAGGGAGTCATGCAGCGAATCCTCAACGACGCAGAATGTGTGAATTTTGTATCTCTATTCATCGTCAAAGATTTCATCAGGTTCAAAAGTAGTCCCAGTACTGATGCTGGACAGGTTGTGTAATATATAGCTTCCATGAACAGATACAACAAAACTGAGTGAGATACAACTTATCACTGGCATCATTCTTGGTTTTTGTGATGTGCTTAGATATGCAGGCAGAATATCGGTCTTTTTCTTGTCAGAACTTTTTTTCCACCAACTGTATATGTTGCCTTTATTTGTTATCTGTATATGGTACGTCGCTGAAGTTATTTCCTTATTACTTATTCCCGTTTCGATATTCTAAATCGCGGTATGTGAAAGTAGTAACCTTCATGAAAATCGATGTATTTCGACAACCATTATGTCTTTCATAACACGAATGAGACCATGTTTTCTCCAATAAATTTTCTTTGCTGTGAATATAAATTTGAGAAGAATACTTCAAAATGTGTGCTATTAAGGACATTTCTAAAGGGTCGTAGTAAAATCTGTGTACATTTCACAATATTTTGCTAGCCACTTTTAGAGTGGTCTAGATATCTTCCTAATACATTTATCTATCTTTCTGACCCATTTTTGGGTGTTTAAATTGGAGCTGCCATACCCTCCCAGACAACGCTAAATGGGTATTATCTGGATATTTTTAGCGTTTACACCGACTCTATTTGTTTCTCCCAATCACCCAGAAATCGAATTTGTGCCACTTTTAGACTGGTCTACATATCTTCCTAATACATTTATCTATCTTGCGGATTAATTTTTGGGTGTTTAAATTGGAGCTGCCATACCCTCCCAGACAGCGCTAAATGGGTATTATCTCGATATGGTCAATTTACACTATCTGTATTTGTTGCTCCCAATCACCCAGAAATCGAATTTATGCCACTCTTAGAGTGGTCTTAATATCTTCCTAATACATTTATCTATCTTCCTGATCCATTTTTGGGTGTTTAAATTGGAGCTGCCATACCCTCCGAGACAGCGCTAAATGGGTATTATCTGGATATTTTTATAGTTTACACCGACTCTATTTGTTGCTCCCAATCACCCAGAAATCGAATTTGTGCCACTTTTAGTGTGGTCTTAATATCTTCCTAATACATTTATCGATCTTCCTGATCCATTTTGGAGTGTTTAAATTGGAGCTGCCATACCCTCCGAGACAGCGCTAAATGGGTATTATCTGGATATCTTATACTTCACACCGACTGTATTTGTTGCTCCCAATGACCCAGAAATCGAATCTGTGCCACATTTAGAGTGGTCTACATAACTTCCTATTACATTTATCTATCTTTCTGACTCATTTTTGGGTGTTTAAATTGGAGCTGTCATACCCTCCGAGACAGCGCTAAATGGGTATTATCTCGATCTGGTCAATTTACCCCATCTGTATTTGTTGCTCTCGATCACCCAGAAATCGAATTTGTGCCACTTTTAGAGTCGTCTTAATATTTTCCTAATATATTTATCTATCTTACAGACCCATTTTTGGGTGTTTAAATTGGAGCTGCCAAAGCCTCCGAGACTGAGCTAAATGGGTATTATCTGAATATTTTATACTTTACACCGACTCTATTTGTTGCTCCCAATCACCCAGAAATCGAATTTGTGCCACTTTTAGAGTGGTCTACATATCTTCCTAATACATATATCTATCTTCCTGACCCATTTTTGTGCGTTTAAATTGGAGCTGCCATACCCTCCGAGACAGCGCTAAATGGGTATTATCTGGATATTTTTATAATTTACACCGACTCTATTTGTTGCTCCCAATAACCCAGAAATCGAATTTGTGCCACTTGTAGAGTGGCCTACATATCTTCCTAATACATTTATCTATCTTCCTGACTCATTTTTGGGTGTTTAAATTGGAGCTGCCAAAGCCTCCGAGACTGCGCTAAATGGGTATTATCTGGATATTTTTATAATTTACACCGACTCTATTTGTTGCTCCCAATAACCCAGAAATCGAATTTGTGCCACTTGTAGGGTGGCCTACCTATCTTGCTAATACATTTATCTATCTTCCTGACTCATTTTTGGGTGTTTAAATTGGAGCTGCCAAAGCCTCCGAGACTGCGCTAAATGGGTATTATCTGGATATATTATACTTTACACCCACTGTATTTGTTGCTCCCAATCACCCAGAAATCGAATTTGTGCCACTTGTAGAGTGGCCTACCTATCTTCCTAATACATTTATCTATCTTCCTGACCCATTTTTCGGTGTTTAAATTGGAGCTGCCATACCCTCCGAGACTGAGCTAAATGGGTGTTATCTGGATACTTTATAATTTACACCCACTGTATTTGTTGCTCCCGATTACCCAGAAATCGAATTTGTGCCACTTTTAGAATGGTTTACGTATCTTCCTAATACATTTATCTATGTTCCTGACCCATTTTGGGGTGTTTAAATTGGAGCTGCCATACCCCCCGAGACAGCGCTAAATGGGTATTATCTCGATATATTATACTTTACACCGACTGTATTTGTTGCTCCCAATCACCCAGAAATTGAATTCGTGCCACATTTAGAGTGGTCTACATAACTTCCTAATACATTTATCAATCTTTCTGACTCATTTTCGGGTGTTTAAATTGGAGCTGCCATACCCTTCAAGACAGCGCTAAATGGGTATTATCTCGATATGGTCAATTTACACCATCTGTATTTGTTGCTCTCGATCATCCAGAAATCGAATTTGTGCCACTTTTAGAGTGGTCTTAATATTTTCCTAATATATTTATCTATCTTCCTGACCCATTTTTGGGTGTTTAAATTGGAGCTGCCAAAGCCTCCGAGACTGCGCTAAATGGGTATTATCTGGATATTTTATACTTTACACCGACTCTTTTTGTTGCTCCCAGTCACCCAGAAATCGAATTTGTGCCACTTTTAGAGTGGTCTACATATCTTCCTAATACATTTATCTATATTTCTGATCCATTTATGGGTGTTTAAATTGGAGCTGCCATACCCTCCGAGACAGCGCTAAATGGGTATTATCTGAATATTTTTATAATTTACACCGACTCTATTTCTTGCTCCCAATAACCCAGAAATCGAATTTGTGCCACCTGTAGAGTGGCTTACATATGTTTCTAATACATTTATCTTCCTGACCCATTTTTGGGTGTTTAAATTGGAGCTTCCAAAGCCACCGAGACTGCGCTAAATGGGTATTATCTGGATATATTATACTTTACACTCACCGTATTTGTTGCTCCCAATGACCCAGAAATCGAATTTGAGCCACTTGTAGAGTGGCCTACATGTCTTCCTAATACATTTATCTATCTTCCTGACCCATTTTTGGGTGTTTAAATTGTAGCTGCCATACCCTCCGAGATTGCGCTAAATGGGTATTATCTGGATACTTTATAATTTACACCCACTGTATTTGTTGCTCCCAATCACCCAGAAATCGAATTTGTGCCACTTTTAGAGTGGCCTACGTATCTTCCTAATACATTTATCTATCTTCGTGACCCATTTTTGGGTGTTTAAATTGGAGCTGCCATACCCCCCGAGACAGCGCTAAATGGGTATTATCTTGATATTTTATTCTTTACACCGACTGTATTTGTAGCTCCCAATCACCCAGAAATCGAATTTGTGCCACATTTAGAGTGGTCTACATAACTTCCTAATACATTTATCTATCTTTCTGACTCATTTTCGGGTGTTTAAATTGGAGCTGCCATACCCGCCAAGACAGCGCTAAATGGGTATTATCTCGATATGGTCAATTTACACCAGCTGTATTTGTTGCTCTCAATCACCCAGAAATCGAAGTTGTGCCACTTTTAGAGTGGTCTTAATATTTTCCTAATATATTTATCTATCTTCCTGACCCATTTTTGGGTGTTTAAATTGGAGCTGCCAAAGCCTCCAAGACTGCACTAAATGGGTATTATCTGGATATTTTATACTTTACACCGACTCTATTTGTTGCTCCCAATCACCCAGAAATCGAATTTGTGTCACTTTTAGAGTGGTTTACCTATCTTCCTACTACATTGTTCTATCTTCCTGACCCATTTTTTGGTGTTTAAATTAGAGCTGCCATACCCTCCGAGACAGCGCTAAATGGGTATTATCTGGATATTTTTATAATTTACACCGACTCTATTTGTTGCACCCAATAACCCAGAAATCGACTTTGTGTCACTTGGAGATTGGTCTACCTATTTTCCTAATACATTTATCTATCTTCCTGACCCATTTTTGGGTGTTTAAATTGGAGCTGCCATACCCTCCGAGACTGCGCTAAATGGGTCTTATCTGGATATTCTACAATTTACACCCACTGTATTTGTTGCTCCCAATCACCCAGAAATCGAATTTGTGCCACTTTTAGAGTGGTCTTCGTATCTTCCTAATACATTTATCTATCTTCCTGACCCATATTTGGGTGTGTAGATTGGAGCTGCCATACCCTGCGAGACAGCGCTAAATGGGTATTATCTGGATATTTTATACTTAACGCCGACTCTATTTGTTGCTCCCAATCACCCAGAAATCGAATTTGTGCCACTTTTAGAGTGGTCATAATATCTTTCTAATACATTTATCTATCTTCCTGACCCATTTTTGTGTGTTTAAATTGGAGCTGCCATACCCTACGAGACAGCGCTAAATGGGTATTATCTGGGTATCTTTACAATTTACATTGACTCTATTTGTTGCTCCCAATAACCCAGAAAGCGAATGTGTGCCACTTTTAGAGTGGTCTACATATCTTTCTAATACATTGATCTATCTTCCTGACCCATTTTTGGATGTTTAAATTGGAGCTGCCTTACCGTCCAAGACAGCGCTCAATGGGTATTATCTGGATATTTTAAACTTTACACCGACTGTATTTGTTTCTCCCAATCACCCAGAAATCGAATTTGTGCCTCTTTTAGACTGGTCTACCTATCTTCCCAATACATTTATCTATCTTCCTGACCCATTTTCAGTTGTTTAAATTGGAGGTCCCATACCCTCCGAGACAGCGCTCAATGGGTATTATCTGGATATTTTAAACTTTACATCGAATGTATTTGATGCTCCCAATCACCCAGAAATCGAATTTGTGCCACTTTTAGAGTGGTCTAAATATCTTCCTAATACATTTTTCTATCTTACTGCCCTATTTTTGGGTGTTTAAATTGGAGCTGCCATACCCTCCGAGACTGCGCTAAATGGGTATTATCTGGATATTTTATACTTTAAACCCACTGTATTTGTTGCTCCCAATCACCCAGAAATCGAATTTGTGCCACTTGTAGAGTGGCCTAAATATCTTCCTAATACATTTATCTATCTTCCTGACCCATTTTTGGGTGTTTAAATTGGAGCTGCCATACCCCCCGAGACAGCGCTAAATGGGTATTATCTCGATATTTTATACTTTACACCAACTCTATGTGTTGCTCCGAATCACCCGAAAATCAAATTTGTGCCACTTTTAGAGTGGTCTAGATAATTTCTAATACAATTATCTATCTTCCTGACCCATTTTTGGGTGTTTAAATTGGAGCTGCCATACCGTGCGAGACAGCGCTAAAAGGGTATTATCTGGAATTTTTATAATTTGCACCGACTCTATTTGTTGCTCCCAGTGACCCAGAAATCGAATTTGTGCAACTTTTAGAGTGCTCTACATATCTTTCTAATACATTTATCTATCTCTCTGACCCATTTTTGGGTGTTGAAATTGGAGCTGCCATACCCTTCGGGACAGC
>JAVTVY010027278.1:0-10602 GCA_036873755.1 Hanleya hanleyi
GACATACACAGCGAAATATTCACCAGCCAGTACTGTGCGGTTCACAAGTGAACAGTACTGGCAGGAAAGGCCCTGTTACCAGCAGGTTTACTGTGCAGTAGCCACACGGTTAGCATCCGCTGATTATCATCCAATGGGCGACTGCATGTACAGTACCATTCAGTTGGCAACTGGACGGTTACTATATGGTAACTGGTCGGTAACTGTCAGGTAACCAGCAGGTGAATAACCTGTCAGTAACCACACGGTAATCGTGCAGTATTCTCTGGTAACTGAAGGGTAACTGCCAGTAAGCAGCGAGTTACTGGTTCCTTTTTATATGCACAGTAGGCCTACTGTAAGGGGAACTTTTTCCGCCAGTTCTATACAGTTGTGGACTGCACGGTACTGGCTGGTGAAAATTTGGCTGTGTACTGGCAGAGCCACATGGCTTCACAGTATAGTCTTCTGGTTAACCTATTTTGAAGCACATACCAAGAATCTAACGATTCTTGTATCTCAGGTACGCTTTCATTGTACCTGTTCATGTGACAACTTGGATGAAATGACCACACGGTTCCTAGCACCGGCATAAGCGGTATTAGATACAAATCTAAAGAGCTATGATGGAATGCTCTGACAACTCGTATGTTGGTAATTGGTAAGCTATGTCGCTGTGACAACAAGCCTTTTGTTTTTGTTCAGAATATTTTTGTTCTTCCGCCATATTTTTTTGTACGTGACATGTCAAATTATTTATTATAGTCCTCCAATACATCCAACATCTCACACTGAATTTATCATATTTTAATCATTTACATGCCACTGCTAAAGCATCTTCTGCATTCAACCAAATCTTTCAGGCTTTTATATATGCATTTTCCATTCATTGTGTCTGCATTATACACTGCCTAAAACTGTCTGGCTGAGGGGTTGTTGCATCTTTTAGGTGCTGCCTCATGTTAATCCTGTCAAATACACCAGTTTGTCATTTTCTGTCGAGACAGACAAGCCATATTGAGTAGTCCCCCTTGAATAGATAAAAACTTTTCCCCAAGATTCACTGTTGAATTTTAAGTCATGTAGAATGTCATTTCTACTTTTTCTCTCCTTAACCTTTACTAATGTCAGATACGCCAGCTTGGTATTTCTTTCCCATTTTGCTTCAAGACAGACAAGCCATATTGAGAAGTCTCCCTTGGCTTAAAAAACTAGACGCTTTGCGCATGCACTTCTTTGACCTTGAAGAATATAAGTGAATGGCATGCACCTAATAATTTAATGACGAGAAAATTGATTAAGGCAGAATTTGAGAGAAATATCAAACTGACAACTGATTTAATTATCTTGGGACATTGCATTCTGTCTTGAAGCAAAATGTGTGGGAAGTACCAAACTGGCATACCTAAAAATTCACAGGAGAAAAAATGAGAAACGGCATTTCGTTTAACTTAAATGGGGACAACTTTACGTGGAGACAAACTGAGAGGAAAATCATACTGTCGTATCTGACATGAATAAGATTCAAGAGTCAAGCTTGGGAAGTTCATTCTCTTAGTATCCACTCAAGCGGGACTACTCAACGTGGCCTGTCAATCTCGAAGCAAAATGGGAGAGAAATGCCAAATTGGCGTATCTGGTATAACTAACGAGCCTTGAGAAAAATATTTTTCTAAATGTATTTCTCTATCAACTTTGGCTCAATTAAAGTCATTCCCTATAATGTCAAGCCGAGTTACTACAGTTTTTAATTATCTACCATACCCTGTCCTCTATGACTACCGTGTTCGACGAGGGGCCCTCGGTGGCCGAGTGGTCTAAGGCGCTTCGCTGGTGACCGCTATCCTCACACCGCTGAACCGGCACGGGTTCGAGCCCAGTTGGTCCATGTGTGAAAGTTTGTCAGTTACTTGCCGAAGGGCGGTGGTTCTCTCCGGGTACTCCGGCTTCCTCCACCAACCAAACTGACTGTCACCATATGAGTAAAACAAACTTGATTGTGACATTAAGCCAAATCCAGTCCGATGAACTGGGATGTGCTGGTGTATGACTTATCAAAGCTTATTTCAATGTTCAAGTCCCATTCTGAGCTTAAGTTATTATACTCAGGTAGTTGTACTCGCGTTGTTCTTCTTCACTGAATAAAAATGGATTCATGAGTGAGGTTCAATCTCACGCCCGCATGTGCAGACCAGCCCATATGACTGGTGCCTAAGACCACTAGGCCATCTTGACGCAGCTGTCATATATAGACCTTTGTAAAGGAGTGAACGGAAGACGACCGTGCCGGTTCACTCGAGCTTGACAGGTTGAAAAGCGGGGATTATCACGGGTCATAAAGTATATATTCGAACAAACCGGTGCTTTTAATATCAGATCGCCGGCTAGTTGACTTGATTGAAGACCGCTTTCGTTGAGCCATCCAGAACATGGATCCAGCCAAGCCACCGTACGCCAGCGAAGATGACCCCATGGACTTCTCTAGCGAGGCCTTGCCCGATACCCAGCCAATGTACCTGCGTCACTGGTCCAGGATTCGACAGTGTTTTCATCGCCACCGCCGTCTGCTCGACCTTTACAATTTTCACCTGGTCGACCTCACCCGTCAACGCAGCTTTCACGATCAAGCCACTTTTCACCTGAATCTTGCCTTCGTGTACATCTTACTCCATAAAGAGACAGCCCAACTGCGGTATTACTATCCCAGACCCAACTCCCACGTTTTTCACCAACGAATCATGCCTCGCTGCAGACGGCTTTGGTCCAGATCGACACATTGGATCGGCTGGTATAGGGCCAGAAGGAACAATCCAACACCGCCTAGCTAACAGATCATCCGTTGACGGCGATGACCACAGATGTGGCTATTCATTGAGCGGATATGGTCGACACACAAGGCCAATAAATATACCCAAGGCGACTTCCCATCTTGGGTATGATGTAACATTGGAGATAATAAAATGGTTGAAATGCAATCCTGTGTGATTTTTCTCTCATTCAACCCCCTTTAAACTAGCCATCACAGTGGTGTTATTTTAAGCATGAGACACATCCAAATACCAAATGCAAGAAATTTGCCCCACGAGATCCTCTTACATTGCAGCGCGCCTTTGAACCGCTCTTAGCATTCCCGCCAAAATACCTCAGTTTTATTTCTATAACACAAGCATAGCATGCCATGTTATTTATGTACTCCCCCGTCTTTGATTTATAGTGTGGGTGGGAGGTTGAATTGCAAGGTAAGTATAAGGTTCTTTCGAAAAAAACTTTTTATCCGTAGACACCTCTTACTGAGCATAAAAATTACATATTATGCAATACTGTTGGGGAACCCTAGAATTTGAGGAAAACTTGGCGATTCTGCTAACCAACGACATTAGGTAGGTACCTGAATCATTTTTGAGAACGCCCAGGTCGGGCAACTTGAGAGAGGGCACTACCCTGGTGAAAATCAGAACTTTTATGTGGCATCAAGTAAAACCCTAATTTATCGAACAGATGTGCAAAGGGTAAACATCAGATGTGATGAATTTATAATACTCACGTAATGCTTTCTTGATTTCGGCCGAGGCCCGCCCCCAGAGGATGCAACGGCGTCGGACGAGTCCCTTTGGATATGAGTGCTCGAAACCCGCTTTCTAACGGAAGGTACCGGAATAGTCATTGCTCACCTTGTTCGTGGGAGTAGCCATTTCAATGCTAGCTGTCGACGCTAAAGGGTCCAAAGGATAATACTTTATGAAAGTGGACGCAGATCTCCACTGAGCACCGTCCATTATGTCACTAAGAGAAACTCCCTTAAATAACGCTTCCGAAGTGGCTACCGCGCGCGTCTCGCTTTGACGAAAACAAAATCCTTAATCTGGGCGGCTGTATAGACCATCTGAATGGTTTGATCAATCCATCGACCGATGGTGTCTTTGGATCCGGTTTGTGGTTATTGATCTGATGGGTAATCCACAACTGATTGCCTGAAGTTCGAAGCTGTTTGGTAGCTTCGATAAAGCACTTCACAGCATGCACCGAATGCAAGAATGTATCATCAGGAGAAAATTTCCCAAGGTTAGCTAAGACCAGTGGTTTTGCGCCATGTTTCATAGTCTTCGTTTCGTAACGAAGTCAGCTCGCGGCTGAAGTAGCAGACTTCGCCCGAAAAACGTAGACGATCTTCTTCAGCGGAGAGAGCATGGATTTCAGATCTCCGCCACAGCCACGAGAAAGACAGATTTGAGTGTCATGATCTTAAGGCTGGCCTGACCCATGAGATGGAAATCTAAGTGCATTAACAACCAATTCGAGATTCCATGCAGGAGTGGTTTGAGAGGGATCTTTATTGTTTCTCTCATGCCACTCTTAAAACAGACAGAGTTTAAAGTTATAAACCGTCTGGAGTGGGGCCTTCGACGTTGCGCCATGAAAGAGGCAGGTTGTTGCCCTCCTGACGTCGAGACTCGACGACAGGTTCCAGGCACTCAATTGAACATTCCTGGGTTGTCGTGAACTCGACGTTCCTGACATTGTGTGAGGAGATCGGCATGGTCCGTCAGAATGCGTGGGTAGTCTATGACTACAGACTTTTTCTTGCCCTTCCCCTTCCCACGGTTGCCGCTTCTGACTTTCTTGGGCTTCGAAGAGCAGGAGAATATCTCAGTGGGCTTGGAAGCGCTGGCTTTTCGCTTTTCCTTAGCAAGGATCTCTTGTTGCTTGACCATGGACTCAGGCTCCTAAGAATCAACATAAACTTCTGCAGCGTAAACTTTGAGTTCATCTTCCTTACAGAGTGGTAAGTTTAAGAGTTTCTGCGCATGGTCTGTGTTATCCAGTCCAGCCTCATCCAGGCTTCGTCGGACAATCTGCCCTCTGCCGATCACCCTCGTCAGAAGATCCAACCCCGTTGCACAGCCAACTGCGTACAATGGTAGAATTTTTCCTGTCTGTTTATGTACGAGACCGCCGTTGAGATGTCTGATCAGGTTGTGGTCCGGATGCGCTCCCCAGCCATCCATAGAGGCGTCCGTATATAGGACTAGATTCAATTCCGGTGGATGCAACGGGTCCCCGTGAGGAGGTTGTCTCGGTTCAACCATCAGCCTAGAGCTGATAGTAGGTTCGAATCTATCGGGATTGGTTGGTTCAAATGACACGTGCTCTGTTTCCAGAATGGCATTGTGTACATTTGTATGGGTCTGCGTCGGAGTGGACCGTAGTTGACCACTTCTTCCAGACTGACCAGTCGACGCAGAAGTCAAATGAACTCTCTCGCCGGGAGCACTCGGTAGATGAAGACCACCGCAAGCGTCTCCTCCAGTAGATTTAGGGCGGACGGCGATGGCTAGACCTGCCCGATCAGGAGATCGAACTGAACTCCCAGATGCTTGAACAACTATGATGGGTTAGCGTTGACTTGAGTAAGTTGACAATCCAGCTGCTGAGGGGCACATGGAATAGTGCCAACCTGATTGCATAAGTAACCGTCGTTTCCGACGGTCCCTTAACCAAAAAATCGTCGATGCAGGTCCTGATATTCACACCACACCTCCGTAGGACAACCGACAGGGCATCCACTACCTGCAAACACTAAGCAACAAAAACCTGTTAAGCTGACGATGCTGTGTCCTGGTTGCGCTCCATTGACGGGGAAGCTATTCCGCAGCCCGTTGTGCTTCCGGCTGGCAATGAGGAACCGCTATCGGTTCCTCAGGTACACCCAGAATTCTACCTCTGTATGCAGTTGGCTTTGCAACGGGGTTGGATCATCTGACGAGGCCTGCGACAACGCTATATTAAAATACTATACATGTATAAATATACAGCATGATAAAAACGGTACACTATATTTTACACTGGGGTTCAGAGGTGGGCTGCAATGCGGGAGGCCCTAGATGGGGCTGACCAAATTTCAGACATTTGGTATAAGAGGTTTAGAATTACCCCAACGATCCTCTTGCTGTGGATAATCACTATATAAATGACGCAGTGAAGGATATATATCCACCTTCACCGGAGTTGAAGGAAACAACAGATAGCCCTACCGGCACATCATATTCAGACCTATATCTCTATAAAAATGAAGTGGGCCTGATTACAAATTCAACATCGTAAACTATCCCTTTCTGTACAGTAATATTCCATATGGCATATACTTATCTCGCCTATTAGCATTTGCTAGATCCTGTGTTAAATGTGAAAATTTTAATCCACGTCACAAAACATTATTGCAGAAACTTGTTATATAGGGCTATACCACCAAACGCCTCCACCTCTCAAATTTGGCGATACATATCGCATGCTGATAGCAAAATACGAGCGTCGAGTTTCGTAACTTGTGTCTAATTCCGCTTAACTCGGGCTAGGGGCCGTATGAACCCTTGTACTTCAAGATCCTCATGATGCTCATTTGAACAGTCACAATCAAAGCGTGACTGAGCTACATGATCATTCTCTAGATGACGACTTTACAACGAATATCATATGCATTAACAATACTGATCAGCGACACGGATTTGATATTTTTGGAACATGAGGTCTTGCCGGCATCATTGAAAACTGTTGGCCGCTTCTATCTTGCAGAAAACTAGCCCATGTTTATGTATACTATGTTTTATGAAATATGGAATAGGTCTTTGGATTATGGACACGGATATTCTTTAATGGACGACGGCTGAATTATGAATGACGGACCAGACGCTTGTAATTGCATAATATGTAAATATTATGCACAATCGTATTCACAATATGTAAATATTATGCACAAGCTAAGTATAAGATGTCTTGTGATAAACTGAGACAGCCCAAGCTGCGGCAATTCATGTGAACCTATGACGGACCGTTAGATCACACCAGACCCTAACCACGGCCCAAATCCTGAAAGTCATCCGCAAGAAGCAACTATTCGGCCTTACATTGGTATACATATCCCTGACCACTTGAAAGAAAAGTCTGACGAAAAGCCCATCTTTAAAACACGAATTCATGAGACATCAGGCCCACTACGGACGTACGTCGAAGATCGCAATTTCCTGCCGCAACCAAGATGTGTGCTCACCAGGAGTATGGTTCGGTCGAAGACCCAACTGAGTATCCCACCATCGAAGGTACAGGTGTCACGGCTTGGAGGTCACCTGGGTGCATCAAGCACGCCCGAATCCATCGACTTTTGTCTACACTGTCTGTACAGCCCGCTTAATATGGCACAATGAGTTTGATTTAGGCGTCTAAAGCGGTGATCACATTATTCAGATTCCTTCTACGCCGCTGGCAAGTGGATTGCACGTGGTGTTGTAATACCTTCAGGCGCCGAAACGACTTCGTACATATCCTACAACTATACTGGGCGGTGGCGCCGTGGGTAACCGCGTGGCGGCGAAAGTGGTCCAGACGAGCAAATTATTTCGAGCAGTTATCGTGGCGTACTGGTTAACAGAGTCAGAGTGCTGAAACTGGTGAGAGCGTTCGCTTTTATAGTGCTAGCTGACGATCTATTTTTATAACAACCGTTTTAAATGGTTCAAACCAGTTTCAATGGTTTTCCTCGGTTCATAGCTGGCGTTCTATTTTAGTTTATGTTCAAACTGATTTAAACCAGTTCCAAAATCGTTCCAATTTTAACCATGATCCCTGGGAATTTTAGAAAAATGGCCTTTTCAAGCTCGAGTGGACCGATTCGTTCATGATCTTTTTCATACACGATTTTACATATCACTAAATACACTAACTGTCCATAACGTAATGATCAAACGCAGAACATTGTTATGCGCAAACATTGAATAACGATTCACTGAAAAGCGATTCACTGTATGAGGATCAAATACAACTTCCCCTGAGGCAACACTATGTTAAGCTACTATACATGTATAAATATATAGCATGGCGTGGTATCTCACTGTCGGTTGATGGATGGAAAGGAAGTGCCGTTCTCCAATGCCGTCTGACCCACCCTCACAGGCAAAGAGTTCGTCGTCGGTTGATTGAGAACGGAGATGAAGGTCGCTACGCCATAGAAAACACCCAGGAGGTGTAACAGTTTGATGACAGAACCCACTTGTCCATGTTGGGTATGGAGGTTCAGCGGCAGACGAACATGTCTGAAGGTAGACTGAACTCCATTTGACCTGGTCTGATGAGACCCCATAAACTGGGCTAGGGTGGTGATACATCTTACACATGAGCAGCTACAATTAGAACATGACTGGAATACAAATCATCACAGGGATCACTGTTGGTTCTTTTGATGTTTTTATAAAACATATTAGTAGTCTTCTGTGACTGTCACCACGAGTAAAACGTCCCTTGCAGCCGTTTCTCTTGAAGATCTTTAGGTTGATGCATTGTGGGTTGACATGATGGGTAGCATGTGAACTCAAAGTGCGCATCGCTTCAGTTGGGAAGGTACAATTTTTCGAACTTGCCTTTCGTGGACCCTGCAGCAGTTCGCTAGGGCACAAAACCTGCGAATCGTTGCGCTTGATGACTTTGATGAGGCATTTCGGGTACTGCGGTGATCGACACGATTGTATCCATCGAAGAGTTTCGCGAGCACATTGATATACCTCCTTGTATTCCTGGTCGTAAATTGACCGTGCATGCGGCTTTTCGATTGTAACTTTCGAAAACAGAAGCTTTGGTCTCGTTGTACAAGTGAAAAGGGCACACCTTCATCGGTTTGTAAGTATAAGTATACGGGTTTTCGCCCGGTTTGGAAAATATGCTTGAATGTATGGATGAGATTTCTCCCTCATTTTGGTGCAGTTTCTTTTCCGTTTTGAACCGTTTCAGTCGATCACCCACGCGTATTTCGATAGGATATTGATGAACGTCAATATATACCGGTTACCCTCGTTGTGTTTGGTATAGAAGCTCATATCGGCCAAGCCTGCCATTGGGCGCCGATGCAAAGAAGGGGCCAGGTAGAACGTAGATATCGTAACACTACGTTTGAAGTTGGTCCAACCACTATGTGATAGACGACTGACTGCTTATCGTGGTTGTATCTGTTGCGTATCACAGACATATGCGATATCTTCGATGATATCGATTCACTTATCATACAGGTGTGAGTGCTAGTGGAAAAAGGACATCGGGTCGCGCGGGTGGGCGGAGTGGTCCAGAGGACGAGGCTATTTTCGGCGCGAATTCACTGGAGGGGGAAGTCGGATTTAATCCCGTGCCGTGCAGGATGAAGGGCGAAATTCTTTCCTGTAACTTAACAAGTCTTTGACCGGCACATAGTTGAGAGGGATACTATTTTGATTCGTGAAGTCATCAGTGCAGACATACATAAACATGTATCTACATAAACATGTACCTACATCTACCTCTCGTATTATTTCAAACGGTGAAAAAGAATCTGCCTTTTGCGCTATTCGTAATGCCGGTTTCGGCCGCAAGGTGGCGTTAGCGCTCACGGCACTTTGGTCTATTCCGGCTGTCTGCTAAACATGTGCAGGAGGGAAGGCGGGTATTGTATTTCGCCTCGTTTTGTCAGATTTTCTCACTGATGGAGACTTCCTTGGTAGTTTACGTAAGTATAGTCATCAAGTCTAATTTTTACTCGTTTGTCCAAGCATAATAAAAGCAGCTTTGTCAACAAATTGGGCAATCAAAGCTCGTCGTTGTTGTTGTTATAAAACATGGTGGGTGGCCGGCAGTTCAGCCTGATTAAACCACACTCTACTGAAAACAATCAGCAGGGGCCAGTTTGTTTGATCAAGTACTGTGAAAAATAATCGGATTATTAGTTAACCCGGCTACCATGTAGCTGTTAATGTAGCTGTATGATTATAATGTGATAAACAAGAACCCAACCCGCCTCAGTTGGGACGGCTGGTAGTGTTTCATAATTTTATTGTGAAAAGACACACTGAACAGGAAATTAATGTGCCGTATGTCTTCTAACTTCTCATAAATACTGAGGAAGTAGTTTTTGCATTAATAGCTACTTATTTTTAATTTTTTAATTATCTAATTATTATACCATGTATTTCTTCTGCAAAAAAAATCCTTTATCCCTGAGTCGATGACACGCAAGTCTCTACAATAACTAAACAAATGTTTTATAGCAACATCAACGACGAGCTTTGATTGCCCAATTTGTTGACAAAGCGGCTTTTATTATGCTTGTACAAACGAGTAAAAATTAGACTTGATGACTATACTTACGTAAACTACCAAGGACGTCTCCATCAGTGAGAAAATCTGACGAAACGAGGCGAAATACAATACCCGTCTTCCCTCCTGCACATGTTTAGCAGACAACCGGAACAGACCAAAGTGCCGTGAGCGCTAGCGCCACCTTGCTGCCGAAACCGGCATTACGAATAGCGCAAAAGGCGGATTGGATCAGTGGTATTTTCCATACACCGACAGGTTTAATAGGATATCAAATTTGAAGGTCAAAATACTTCTTGTTTCAAGAAAAGATTTCCAATAACTATTATACTGAAACAGGAGAACTGGCCGGGCAGCCGCTGGAATAAATCGTGATCAAATGCCTCGTACATGCATGTGATTGTGGGGGATTATCGAGATTTAGTAATTATGGTATAATCACGATGGCTTAAAATATCCGGAATAAATGATTTATAAATACAGGATTGTGTGGATGAGGTTGACTATGGTGTTAAT